>KE156530.1:0-21344 GCA_000411055.1 Leavenworthia alabamica
CGATCTGAGGTCAAACATGGCAGCAGCAAACGCCCCCATCATCATGAAGGAGGTCCTTACGGTGAGTACTCCGTTTTCACTCTCCTTTTTTTAAGAATATATGTATATCTTCTGGAATCAAGCTAAATTTTAGACTATTTAATATGTTTCTGTAGTTTCAGTAACGATTTGGTTCTTTATATGATTGATTCCAGTTTCATACTGTTATGAATTATGCTGGATCGTTGTGTTTCAGTTCGTTTTTCCGGATTAGTAGTGTGATTAATTAATATCTATGATCTTATTTTTTCTACGCACGCTCAGATCTGTGTTATTTGAATGTATATAGCCCGTACGTATTTCAATCTTATTATGTATACTAATCCCAATTGATGACGCTTTTTTTTTACAGCTTCCGAGCATTGGGATCAATCAGCAATTCATCACCTTTACAAATGTTACTATGGAGTCTGACAAGTACATATGTGTACGAGAGACGGCGCCACAGAACAGTGTTGTAATTATTGATATGAATATGCCGATGCAGCCTCTAAGGAGGCCTATTACTGCAGATTCTGCTCTTATGAATCCAGACTCGAGGATCCTTGCCTTAAAAGGTATTTTATTGTTCCTTCTATTGAAAAAACTTGCGTTGTATGTATTATCAGTTATCACACCCATTAGAGTTTCCTTTTGAAGTTTTCTCCAGAACTATCACTGATAGCTCTTACTTCATTTCGTTAACTCTATATGCTATTTACTACGGAGATTATGTTTTTGAAGTTTAAATGACTCTGTGCATGTTGTGATGCGTCACTTGATAGAAAACCTATTTTATAAAAGTAAGTATGGAAAAGTAACTACGCTCATTAAGCTTGTGTTTAAGGCATGCTAGCATGTTTATTGATGAAGAAAACATCAGTGTAGAATTCTATGTTTCCAACATGTACTATATTTGATGTGGCAGTGTTTCGTTTCAAGCTAGTCTTGTGAAAGTAGAAATCTGGTTTGTACTTTGTAGTGGATGTTTCCTTACATTGGCTAGTACTTATTTCTTCCTTACTTTGTTGCTCATTTTTTTTCTCTAACTCCTATATAGCTCAAGTTCCTGGAACTACTCAGGATCATCTACAGATATTTAATATCGAAGCAAAAGCAAAGTTGAAATCGCATCAGATGCCTGAGCAGGTGAGTATTGAAGCAAAAAATTTGTAACCCATTCCCTCTCATGCTGTACACTTCATTGACACCTATGTTTTATAGGTTGCGTTTTGGAAGTGGATCACACCAAAGATGCTGGGGCTGGTCACACAAACTTCTGTATATCATTGGTCGATTGAAGGTTTTATATCTTGAACTTACTGTCATCTTTTTCATATCATGTGTAAGTTGTTTCTCATTTTGCCACAATATATTTAGGTGATTCTGAGCCAGTCAAGATGTTTGATAGAACTGCTAATTTGGCAAACAATCAAATTATAAACTACAAGTGCTCTCCTAATGAGAAATGGTTGGTCTTGATTGGAATTGCTCCTGGCTCTCCTGAGGTAGGCGCCATGGATTAGGTTGAATAAGGACATCATAACAGCAGTTATGCTGTATATTTTTGACTGGATCTTGTCATTATTATCTTCTGTAGAGACCGCAATTGGTAAAAGGGAATATGCAGCTTTTCTCCGTCGATCAACAGCGGAGCCAGGCCCTTGAAGCTCATGCTGCGTCATTTGCTCAGTTTAAGGTAAACTATGTGGTCGTTTTGTGAGTTCATTACTTCATTCTATCGTCGGATCTTGAGCTGTAGTATGAAAAGCTACATTATTAATGACAGGTCCCTGGGAATGAGAATCCTTCTATTCTTATATCCTTTGCAAGCAAGAGCTTTAATGCTGGTCAGATAACGTCAAAGTTGCATGTTATTGAACTTGGTGCCCAACCAGGTTAGCTTCCTCAACTACTCTATGTTAACATGCTTAGTCAGGGTCTTTCATTAAATTTTAGTTGGTATTTGTCTGATATCTAAAGGTCGGCTACTTTTCTTGCAGGAAAACCATCATTTACAAAAAAGCAGGCAGATCTCTTTTTTCCCCCAGATTTTGCTGATGATTTTCCTGTGGCCATGCAGGTTTGTAGTTGCATTAGATGTTAATTAACTTCAGTAATTTTCTGGTGAAAATTTCATGACACCAACTTCTCTTTTTCCTCGACAGGTCTCTCACAAATTTAACTTGATATATGTCATCACCAAGCTTGGCCTGTTGTTTGTATACGATCTAGAGACGGCTTCTGCTATCTACAGAAATCGGATAAGTCCAGACCCAATTTTCTTAACATCTGAAGCTTCCTCAGTTGGGGGTTTCTATGCCATTAATAGGCGAGGACAAGTTCTTTTGGCAACTGTAAATGAGGCCACCATAATACCTTTTATTAGTGGTCAAGTATGTTCTCTTGTATTCTGTTTTTTTTAATATAATCTATGTATTCGTAATGACATGCTAAGAAATTTATGCTTTTGTATGACAGTTGAACAATTTGGAACTTGCTGTCAATCTTGCTAAAAGAGGAAACCTCCCTGGTGCAGAAAATCTGGTATGTGGTTTTTATCTTGGATCAGATTTGTGGATCTGTTCTCTTGGTAAAATAGTTATTGTTGATAAATGCTAGCTTGACGGAAAAGAGTCATTCAGATAGGAAAAATAATATTAAAATCAATATGAGTGTCATTTTGACATTTTCATGAAAATTTAGGAATAATTGAATGTTCTATTATATCCCTAAAAAAATTGTCTCTTGGATTAAATTGTTAATCTAAATAGGGGTGAAATAGGTGAGTTCACATCAAATTTACATTGAAACTGTAAAATGGCACTATGAAAAGCTGAGGAATTTGATGGTTCCAAACTCCTAAGACATCTTATATAGTTGTATAGATAGGGATTAGAGATTATAATCTATTTAAACCATGTTTCCCTGAAAGTAAACACAGTAAATCCCTAGTAACTTTAGAACACTTAGTAAATAGTTACTGTGTCTATCAGTAAATAGTTATACGCTGTGCCTATCACTTTCCTTGATGCAAATTTTCTCATATTCCATTTGGATATTGCAGGTTGTCCAGCGTTTCCAAGAGTTATTTGCTCAAACAAAGTACAAGGAGGCTGCTGAGCTTGCTGCTGAATCTCCTCAGGGCATTCTTCGGACACCTGATACGGTGGCCAAATTCCAGGTATTTGTTCTATATTCAAGCAAATAGTCCTCTGTGAACTTGTTGTCTACCAATCTGATACTACAATATCCTGCCATACAATTTTGCAGAGTGTTCCAGTACAATCAGGGCAAACTCCTCCACTGTTACAGTATTTTGGGACCCTTTTGACTAGAGGGAAGCTCAATACGTATGAGTCTTTGGAACTATCTCGGCTCGTTGTGAATCAAAACAAGAAGAACCTCTTGGAAAACTGGTTGGCAGAGGATAAGTTAGAATGCAGTGAAGAACTTGGAGACCTTGTCAAGGTAATTTTAAAATGGCCATTGTCATTTAAAATGTCTCATATGTCTCCTTTAGTATGTTGTGACGATAATCTTTGCTGTTTCAGACTGTGGATAATGACCTTGCTCTAAAAATTTACATCAAAGCTAGAGCTACTCCAAAAGTCGTTGCAGCTTTTGCNAAGTTAGAATGCAGTGAAGAACTTGGAGACCTTGTCAAGGTAATTTTAAAATGGCCATTGTCATTTAAAATGTCTCATATGTCTCCTTTAGTATGTTGTGACGATAATCTTTGCTGTTTCAGACTGTGGATAATGACCTTGCTCTAAAAATTTACATCAAAGCTAGAGCTACTCCAAAAGTCGTTGCAGCTTTTGCAGAGCGAAGGGAGTTTGATAAAATACTGATTTATTCAAAGCAGGTAAATAATGAGTTTAAAAGTTTGTCTCTCAGGTGTTATGGTTACCCTTAAGGTCATTCTACTCAAGAAGTACCATTGTTTTAATTTGACTTTAGGTTGGGTACACACCTGATTACATGTTTCTTCTGCAAACAATACTCCGTACGGATCCTCAGGTTAGTGTTGTGTACTTTTAATACTTGCAACATTTTAAACTACGGAGGGACTGGTTTACTAGAACCTTTCTCAGTAAACACAAGACGAGTTATGAAATTAATTTTGATCTGATGTTGTTATCAAGCAACTAATATTGGCGCTGTAAATGATCAATAGTCTTTTAACTGCTTATTGCAGGGAGCAGTTAATTTTGCTCTAATGATGTCCCAAATGGAAGGAGGCTGTCCAGTTGACTACAACACTATCACTGATCTTTTCCTTCAGGTAGGTCTGGTGAACACGTAGGATATACTTGTATAAATTATCGTCATAGCTCACTACGTGTTCTGCTTCTACTGAAATTATTTAGTACATGAGCGTTATCATGTGCTAATTTACTTATTTGTGGATATATAGAGAAATCTGATTCGTGAAGCGACTGCTTTCCTTCTGGATGTTCTGAAGCCAAATTTACCCGAGCATGCTTTTCTGCAAACTAAGGTTGACAAGAGTTTCCACCTTCAACTTCTGTGCTCTTGCTATTCACCTTCCTTTCTCAGACCTTTTAGTCCATTGTTAACACAGGTTTTGGAGATCAATTTGGTAACCTTTCCTAATGTGGCTGATGCAATCTTAGCAAATGGGATGTTCAGCCATTATGACCGGCCTCGTGTTGCTCAGCTTTGTGAAAAAGCTGGACTTTTTATCCAATCATTAAAGGTTTTTGCTAAATGTCAACTTTACTTTCTTGGCCTAATATATGCATTATTTTTCATATGTAACGTCTTTTCCTTTTGCTTTGTGCAGCATTACTCAGAGTTACCTGATATCAAACGTGTAATTGTGAACACACATGCTATTGAGCCACAGGTAATACCTCTGAACTAAATGTTGGTTGCTACACTCCTGGATGTACGAGTTGTTGAATATCCCTCTACCCAAATTTGCAGGCTCTTGTTGAGTTTTTCGGTACACTTTCTAGCGAGTGGGCTATGGAGTGCATGAAAGATCTTCTGTTGGTCAACCTGAGAGGCAACCTTCAGATAATTGTTCAGGCATGTGCTTCATTGTGGTATGACATGGATTTTATTGTTTAATGTGACATTGACATGTCCATGTCATTACAGGCTTGCAAGGAGTACTGTGAGCAACTTGGTGTTGATGCGTGCATTAAACTATTTGAGCAGTTCAAGTCATACGAAGGGCTATACTTTTTCCTAGGTTCATATTTGAGTATGAGGTGATTTATCGAGAACCTACTGTTATTCCTGTTGCCAAGCACAATCCTCTGTTTAAATTCTGATGATTTACAATGTCTTCTCTCTTTATAATAGTGAGGATCCTGAGATTCATTTCAAGTACATTGAAGCAGCTGCCAAGACTGGTCAAATAAAGGAGGTTGAGCGTGTGACTAGAGAGTCTAACTTTTATGATGCTGAAAAGACGAAGAACTTTTTGATGGAAGCTAAGCTTCCTGACGCCCGACCTTTGATAAATGTCTGCGATCGTTTTGGCTTCGTACCTGATCTTACTCATTACCTTTACACAAACAATATGATGCGTTACATTGAAGGTTATGTTCAGAAGGTATGGAGTTTCTTAAGACGATTGCTAAATATGATAGGTTTTTATATAAATAACTGTTCATGCAATTCTTTTTGAAGGTGAATCCTGGGAATGCTCCCTTAGTTGTGGGGCAGTTGCTTGATGACGAATGCAGCGAAGATTTTATAAAAGGCCTCATTCTTTCAGTTCGTTCATTGCTTCCTGTTGAACCCCTAGTTGATGAATGTGAAAAGAGGTGGGAATCCTTTTAGTCATCATGGTTTCTGTTCATATGTATGCTCCTTTGTCCCCAAGGTTTTAATATGTATATTTCTTTTCAGAAATCGACTCCGTCTTCTCACTCAGTTCTTGGAGCATCTAGTTAGTGAAGGAAGCCAAGATGTGCATGTCCATAATGCCTTGGGTAAAATTATTATAGACAGTAACAACAACCCGGAGCATTTCCTGACCACCAATCCTTACTACGACTCTAAGGTTGTGGGTAAGTACTGTGAGAAACGTGATCCCACCCTTGCTGTTGTGGCATACAGAAGAGGACAATGTGACGAGGAACTCATCAATGTTACCAACAAGAACTCTTTGTTCAAGTTACAAGCCAGGTATATGATTATTTCTTTCCAGGCTTCTTACTTATTTCACAGTGGATACTTTGTAGACTTTTTATACACGGTTTCCAACTGCAGATATGTAGTGGAGAGGATGGATGGTGACCTCTGGGAGATGGTTCTTACTGAAGAAAATGAATATAGGAGGCAACTTATCGACCAAGTTGTGTCTACTGCTTTACCAGAAAGCAAAAGCCCAGAGCAAGTTTCTGCAGCTGTTAAAGCATTCATGACTGCTGATCTGCCGCATGAGCTTATTGAGCTTCTTGAAAAAATTGTGCTTCAAAATTCTGCCTTCAGTGGAAATTTCAATCTGCAAAATCTGCTTATACTGACAGCAATTAAGGCAGATCCATCTAGAGTTATGGATTACATAAATAGGCTGGATAATTTTGATGGTCCAGCTGTTGGAGAAGTGGCGGTTGATGCTCAATTGTACGAGGAAGCATTTGCGATTTTCAAGAAGTTTAACTTAAATGTTCAAGCTGTCAACGTATTGTTGGACAACGTCAGGAGCATTGAACGTGCCGTTGAGTTTGCTTTCCGGGTCGAAGAAGATGCGGTGTGGAGTCAAGTCGCTAAGGCTCAACTCAGGGAAGGACTACTCAGTGATGCAATTGAGTCATTTATCCGAGCTGATGATGCCACACAGTTTCTGGAGGTCATCCGTGCCTCTGAAGATACTAATGTCTATGATGATTTGGTCAGATACCTTCTGATGGTTAGACAAAAGGTGAAAGAACCTAAGGTGGATAGTGAGCTCATCTATGCTTATGCAAAGATTGAAAGGTTGGGTGAGATTGAAGAATTTATTTTGATGCCCAACGTTGCTAACCTTCAAAATGTTGGTGACCGCTTGTATGACGAAGCTCTGTATGAGGCTGCAAAAATAATATATGCGTTCATATCGAATTGGGCCAAGTTAGCCGTCACACTTGTGAAGTTGCAACAGTTCCAAAGTGCCGTTGATGCTGCAAGGAAAGCAAATAGTGCAAAGACATGGAAGGAAGTATGCTTTGCTTGTGTTGATGCAGAGGAATTCCGACTGGCTCAAATCTGTGGACTTAACATTATCATACAGGTGGATAAATACCTGACCCTAGTTCCTGACAAAGTTTTCTAGTTATAATTGGGCTGCAATTTTCAATTTTGTATAACTTTATTTATGTAATTATTTTGTGTTTTTAATAGGTGGATGACCTGGAAGAAGTCAGCGATTACTACCAGAACAGAGGATGCTTCAATGAATTGATCTCTCTTATGGAGAGTGGACTTGGTCTTGAACGTGCCCATATGGGGATCTTCACCGAGTTGGGTGTATTGTACGCCAGATATCGTTATGAGAAGCTTATGGAACACATCAAGCTGTTCTCATCTCGTCTCAATATTCCCAAGCTTATCCGGGCCTGTGATGAACAACAGCATTGGCAGGAACTTACCTATCTTTACATTCAATATGATGAATTTGATAATGCTGCAACCAC
Organism: Leavenworthia alabamica; assembly: GCA_000411055.1. Taxonomy (NCBI): domain Eukaryota; kingdom Viridiplantae; phylum Streptophyta; class Magnoliopsida; order Brassicales; family Brassicaceae; genus Leavenworthia; species Leavenworthia alabamica. Next base: position 7,677 of record KE156530.1, read on the forward strand.
TGTCATGAATCATTCTCCTGAAGCATGGGAGCACATGCAATTCAAAGATATCATTGCCAAGGTTGCGAATGTAGAGCTTTACTATAAAGCTGTCCACTTCTACTTGAAGGAGCACCCTGATATTATTAACGATCTTCTCAATGTACTCGCTCTGCGGTTAGATCACACTCGTGTCGTTGATATTATGCGCAAGGTTAGAGACTGACTGTTGATTTATATATTTTTCCTTAAAAAACTTATCGGCTGTTGCTTAAAGATTGATTTCTGATGAGTTTTCTTTTCCTTATCTCAGGCTGGTCACTTGCGCCTTATCAAGCCATACATGGTTGCAGTTCAGAGCAACAATGTCTCTGCTGTAAATGAATCTCTGAATGAGATATACGTAGAAGAAGAAGACTATGACAGGTTGCGCGAGTCTATCGACTTGCATGACAGTTTTGACCAGATAGGCCTAGCCCAGAAGGTAAGAGTTTAAATATATCTATCGAGTTTATGTTTTACATTTTCCCTTATATACTAATTTATCTTCATGTGAAATAGATTGAAAAACACGAGCTTGTCGAAATGAGACGTGTGGCTGCTTATATCTACAAGAAAGCTGGTAGATGGAAGCAATCAATTGCTTTGTCAAAGAAAGATAACATGTACAAGGACTGCATGGAAACTGCATCGCAATCCGGAGACCATGATCTTGCAGAACAACTTCTCGTCTACTTCATTGAACAGGTACAAATTAGTTTCGATTCACGCAGCATTAAATCGAAAGCCATTAGTTGATATTCTAGTATTTTCTATACGGTAGAACAGAATGAGTATTGGTCTTGAAGATGAATTGATTTTTATTCTTTTGCTGATTACAGGGGAAGAAAGAATGCTTTGCTACATGTCTCTTTGTCTGTTATGACTTAGTCCGACCAGACGTTGCTCTAGAACTTGCTTGGATCAACAATATGATTGACTTTGCTTTTCCGTATCTCCTCCAGGTGATATATTCTCCAAAACCCTCAAATACTCATGAGTTCGATTAGACAGGAACCAGACTAACGCTATGATCACTTTATCACATTCTTTTTTTATTTGCAGTTTATCCGAGAATATTCGGGCAAAGTGGATGAGCTAATCAAGGACAAGATAGAGGCACAAAAAGAGGTGAAGGCCAAAGAGCAAGAAGAGAAGGATGTCATGTCCCAACAGGTACTATACTCAGACATCATCGTGTAAAATGCTTTGAAACAAATCAATATGCACACTTACGTCTCACTTTGTTTTGTTTTTCCAAAACAGAACATGTACGCTCAACTATTGCCATTGGCTCTACCAGCCCCACCAATGCCAGGAATGGGAAATGGTGGATATGGTCCACCACCACCAATGGGAGGAATGCCTCCAATGCCACCATTTGGAATGCCACCGATGGGCGGCTACTAAGACCATTGGAAAAAAGTTATCCATTAAAGAATCAGAAACTCCATAGTGTTGCAATGTCCTGGAGGAGTGTGACCAGAACTCTTCTGGATATATCTTTCTTTTGGTTTTATAGGGTATTTGTGGATAATAAACCTGTTTTTATCTCTTTGGGGTTTGTACCTTTTTTAGGTGAGTCATTTTTTGTTATACTATTTTTCTTTGGAGATGAGGAAACTCTTTATATCATTTTGAACCTCTCTGGACTCTTTTGAGTTTTTTCCCAGTTATCTTAACTTAAATTTCGACCTTTTATATCCTTATTGACTAGTAGGCAAAAAAAAAATCCTTATTGACTTGTGGAACTTCTTAGTACACAATTCATCTCGTGAGTTTTGAGTTTTTGAACCTCTCTGGACTCTTTTGAGTTTTTTGAACAATTGCTCTCTCAAGTTTAAACTCTTTAAAGCTGAGGATTTTGTTTTACGGCATCTTTAAGCCGAGTTACTAGTTTAACACTCAGTAACTTATACCAAACCACAACTAATCTTCTTTGTTTAGTCCACAATTTATTAAATGTTTGTTTCAATACCGTACTTACATATACAGTATACACTGTTGAATGCGTTTTTTAAAGTTGTAAGAAGCGCATCAGGATTCGAACGGTTTGATTAAGTAGCGCAACCATATTTAGATTTTTCTAAACTGAGCGTAACCGGACAAAACCATTGAGTCAATTCAGAGAATTTTACATGTTCATCCCAAGCTAACAATAAAACCATTCGACCCTCTAATATAATTCCCAAGCTAACAATACCCTCGCTTCGTGTGACTAATAATCTACTTTTCAATATCTATATCAGAAGTAATTAGTTCATCCTAATTTTCTCAACAGTCTTCCAGCTTAAGTACATCTCAAAACTATAGTTAAGTAGATTGTAGATCAGAAAGTAATAGAGAACCCATGTGAATTTTTTCGAATGTAACAAACGTAATTCATAATATAAAGCATAACCTCCATAAATATGGACCTATGGTTCAACGAAACATTTAAACTGAAACTCAAAAACAGACAGAGTTGGTGTTACAAACGAAGAAAATAAAACAAAGACAGGTTTTAGTCGAAACTACTTAGATCGCTGTCTCATCTTTCGTCTCTTCCTCTTTAATCTCCTCATACGCTTCTTCTTCCACTGTTACAACCCAAACACACCATTCAGATCTTACCCAATATATATTATTATTCCGATCCATACAAAATTAGAGAACCCATAACAACAAATCAAAAATGAAACCATTAGTCACCTTAGCTCTCATGGTGAATTCGCAGAAGATAAACCACTCACTCCTCGGATTCTATGCAAGCGTTTAGGAAATGAGCGGCTGACAAATCTGAAAGAAATTTGTTATTAACACTCATTTGCTTCTTTATATGACAGCAATAAAATAACCTAGAGACTCGTTTTCTCATTTGCAATTATTGGGCCGATCGATGCTTATTTTATGCCCAAAAACGCCCATATTAAATAGTACTAATGCATTTTTCAAAATGTAAAAAGACTTTTTTCTTTATACGGCCAAGCAGGCCAAGCAGCCCAAGCCTTCTTTGTAATGTTAATTTTATATTTTGATTATTAACTAAAATCCCTTTTTTGTCAAAGTATTATCGACACCAAAATTTCTGTCATCAAGGTGTACATTTATGTTGATAGTGACCGTACCAGTATGACTTTAGTTGAAGACCAAACCGTATTCGATAACCGGTTCAGGTCACGAGTGATTTGGTTCGGTTCGTGGAGAAGTAAAAGACAAAGCAAAAGAAGAAGAAGATAATCGCCGTTGCTGACGTCACCGCCGGTAATGAAATCCCCTTAACCGCATTATCTCTTTTCCTTTTAATACCAAACGTCATCCGATTCTCTCTGACCTCTTCTTCCTACCAAATTCTTATCCTTAGCCATATTTCTCAACCGCGTACGTTAGCCTCCGATATGGAGACGNGAGATCGTTACGTCAATCTCAACCGTGGAAATCTCCGACAAAACGATTGGAAAGAAGTCGCCGACGCCGTCAATTCTATCCACAGGAATGGCCGTCCAAAGACCGATGTGCAGTGTAAAAATCGGATCGACACGTTGAAGAAGAAGTACAAAACGGAAAAGGCCAAAGCTTTATCGACTTGGTGCTTCTTTGATAAACTCGATTTCTTAATAGGTCCGGTTACGAAGAAATCATCAGCCGGTGGCGGTGTTGTTAAATCGGCTTTGATGAACCCTAATTTGAATCCTAGTGGATCTAAATCAACTGGAAGCTCTCTTGACGATGATGATGAAGATGATGATGATGAAGATGATTGGGGATTTGTAGTAAGGAAACATCGTCGAGTTGAAGATTTAGATCAGAGTGAAGGATCAGCCTTTAGGGAACTAGCGAGAGCTATTCTCAAGCTAGGTGAAGCTTATGAGAGAATCGAAAGTACAAAGCAGCAGATGTTGATTGATCTGGAGAAACAGAGAATGGAAGTAGCAAAAGAGCTTGAGTTACAACGAATGAACATGCTAATGGAGATGCAATTAGAGCTTGAGAAATCTAAACTTGGAAAACGAAGAGCTTCTTCTGGTAAACCAATTGTGTTCATATATAAAGAAGTTTTCATTTTGTTCTTTGCTTAGCTATTGTTAATGAGTTTACTGAAACTTTTAGTTGTGCTTTGTTGTTGTTACTTGTTACAGATAAGAAGTTGTAGGATTATTATATATTGTGGAGGAGCTACTATGGTGAATCAAGGAACAATGAAAAGCTCATATGAATTGGAGAAGCTGTTATTATTATTAATATTAATCTTAGGTTTCAAGTTAGATCAATGTTTTTTCTTATTTTTCATTCTCTTCTCTAGCTTTGTAGAGTGGTACTTTGGTGGTAGATTACCTAAAGAACTCTAGTGTTATCTGACTTATCAAATTGTACTTTTGTGAAGTATCAATGTATGATGGTTTGTGTATCAGTGCCTGGTTCTAAAGAATGTTCATCTCTCTTTTCTTCGAGATCTTGAGTTAGTCTTTACCTAATCATGTTTCAGGAATGTCTATAGACTTAACTAGATGGCATCTATCAGAGACATTTGTATTCTTCCATAGTTCAGTTTGGAAATGATCAAACCCACCATGTTATTGCTTATGTGACTTTGCAGCAATCTCCAGGACAAGACTCTTGGGACTAGAGAGAAGACGAGGTGACACATGAGGCTGTATTATTGTAGCCTCAAAAAGGAACGTCACAGAAGCATATCTATCAGTGTTTCATGTTTGGTAGAATTTGGAGCTGACATAAGCATGTGCTTTCCTATTCAGACTTGTCTTACAAAGAAGCTCTGCTTCTAAAAAACCTTACTTTACTAGTCTTGGCCTACCATTTGGTCCAAAACTGGTAAGGACTCTGACCTTACAAGGCTCATCATGCACCTGAGTTATCTCATCGCATATTATGGTTACTTTTGAAGTTAAACAAATGGTGAAGTTAAGCATCTGATTTTGCATATTGGTATTCAAACATTAAGAACAAAGTGCAAATACAGCTGATAAAGAGATAAGGCCTAAGGCTGTCCAAGATCATACAAGTAAGGATCAAGACTAGACCCATCAGTTAACATCAAGTCACTATAAGGTACAAGATCAAGAAAAGCAGCGAGCTCAGGAGAATTATCCAAAGGGTTGACCCCAGAATGAGCAAGTAGTCGAGTGCGAGCAACGGCTAAATCATGTTGAAGCTCAAGCATCTTCTTCTGCAGAGAAGCTATGGCTCCAATGCAGCCGTAAACAGGGTCCTTGAGACGAACTTCAGCTTCATAAGCCAAAGAGTTAACGGTTTCTTGTCTCTGTTCTTCAGGAACCTCACTGAGAAGCTTACTGACGTTACTAGCTCCAAAGACTTTATGAACTTTAGCAAAAGTGATCAAGTCACCTGAGCGGAAATAAGGAGCAAAAATGCAAGTAGGAGTACATCGTCTCTTCAAGAGCTTGCAAGCTGCACAAGATGAGCTTGATCGTGGTTCATGCCCTCTCATCTCAAACTCTTTTGTGTGGTAAATGGTAAGCTCTGGTTTTATCTGGAGGTTCCTTTAGATATTATGAAGAGTCTTTTAACTTTATGTGAAGAATTGAGTGTATATGTAGATGATAGAGAAGGGAACAAATGGGACAAGGCATGGGCCTATTCATCATTTATGTTGCCTTGCTAATTACATGATTGGTCATGAGTTCTAATCCAATTCTTCATAAATCATAAATCATATAGTGGTGTTCTTATTTCAGATTATACAATACTTGACAAAAGAAAGTCAAATAATAATTAAATAAATTAGAGACTGCATAAAAAATATTGGAGTGTGGAAATAGAGAAAGAAGACAAGACATTTGACAAGAAAAGTGAGAGAAGGAGTAAGCCCACCACTTCCTTTTATTTCTCTTCCTCTTGGACTCATCATGGTTTATAATAGATACCAATCACAATAAAAATCAATTCAAAACTTCAATTTTTTTGCTGAAAAAACTATGTGAAAAATATACATATATTTACACACGAGTATAATGGCAAATGAAAAGGTAACAAGTTTTCACAATGTAAATGATCAGGAAAAAGCAACTTTACATGTTTTAACTATTGTAAACAAGATTTGCAGGTTCTTTGTTACAGGTTACAGCTCATTGGTTGACGCAGAAGGAGATACAAAGATCAGAGTATATAAAAATGACACAACCATATTGTCATTATCGTTTACCTGTATCATCTAGCCTTTCTAGGGAATATTTGCCTGATTAAATATGAGGAAAACATCATCAAAATCTCCATATGCTAAGTAAGTTATCCATTTAGAACATTACCTTTGGGTGCCTCTGCTTCTACTATTGCTTTGGCCAAAAGGGTTTATGAACCACTTTGGTTTGTATGAAACCAATATGTAACCAATCGTCATTCCAAAGACAATACCAGGTCCAAATCCTATTGCAGCTGCTATCCAACTCAACACCTCTTCCTCTTCTTCTTCTTCTTCCACCGGTTCGTAGTGTTGTGGTACTGGCGTATGGTTATCTACACAAACTTCATCAAGAGAAGAGCCAGAGAGTCCTAGGTTATTCTCAAAGGATGAACAGTGTTGCCTTTGAAACTGAGTGCCACTTGGTACTTGACCTGTAAGCTGGTTATGAGAGAAGTTCATGTACGCAAGATAAGACAGGTTCCCTAATTCTTGTGGAATTGCTCCTGAAAGCTTGTTTTGAGAAACATCCAGTGACTCAAGAGCTTTGAGCTTCCCCATAGATGAAGGGATGTGTCCAGTGAAAGCATTGTTTGACAAGTTGAGTACATGAAGCTCTTTCAAAAGACCAATGGACTTTGGAATCTCTCCTTCAAGATTGTTTCCTGAAAAGTCAAGTGCTGTGAAGATTTTAAGGATACGTACCAGCTCCATCTCTAGACCTTTATTTCTCAAAAACATTGAATCATGGTAATATCCAAATTCATCTCCCATGTAATTCACATTAGACCGGTCTTCGTTTATCCCAAGTGATGTCATAGCACTCCACTTCACAAAGTAATCTGATGGCAAAGTTCCACTGAATTGATTACACGATATGTCGATGATTTGCAGCTTAGGGAATGAAGCTTGATGAATAGGTCCATAAAATGTGTTGGAGCCAAGGACAAGAACTTGCAACTTCATCAAAGAACTCAACCAGAACGGAAAGGTGTCGTTGATTTTGTTGTTTTCCACATTCAGAACTTCAAGTGTGGAAGAATGAATCAAAGACCTTGGAAGCTTCCCCACAAGTTGGTTATGACCGACGTCAAACGACCTAAGACTTACAAATATATTCTCTGGAAGACTTCCACTAAGACGATTCTTACGAAGGTTTATATCTGAAAGAGTGGTCTTGAGATTTCCCAAACAACGAGGGATTGAACCATAAAAGTTGTTTTCAGATAAATCAAGAGTGCTTAGAGAACGCGCCATGCATATAAAAGAAGGAATCTTGCCTGTGAAGTTGTTGTTGGAGCCAATAAAGTGTCTAAAAGAGGATGATAGCTCATGTCTCGTTGATCTTTGGAAGCCTGTGAAAGTGTTGTTGGAAAGATTAACGTAGTTCAAGTTTGGTAGCGTCCATAACCAACCAGGCACTTGACCTTTGATTTTGTTGTTGGAAATGTCTAGATTTTTCAGAAGTGGTTGGCTTTTTAGAAACTCAGGAAAATCATAGATACCACATCCTGACAAGCCCAAAGAATCTAACGAGTCGAAGAGGGGATCTGAAACAGAATTCTTGTTTGAGACTAAAACATGATTGCCTGAGAGATCCAGTTGAGAGAGACTCTTGATATATGATAAGATAACATTCAAGTTAATAGTATTGGTGGTGTTCAAATGGGATAAGCTAAGAAGTTGGAGTGACTTGAGATGCGAGAAGATACTCAAGTCAATTGGGCTTTGTGTGTTTATATAGGAAAGGTCAAGTAGAACAAGGTTGACTAACTGGGAAATGGATCTTGGGATTGGTCCTATGAAGTTGTTACTGCCAATAAATAAAAGTTGAAGGTTAGATGGTGAAGATATATTCCCAAATTCAAGAGTGCCATTGAGTTGGTTATATTTCAAATAAATTTGAGTCAAAGAAGGAATGGTGAAGAGAGAAGAAGGGATGGTTCCAGTGAAAGCGTTGTCACTGGCATGAAAAGACGCCAACTTGGATAGCGAAGTGATGTTAGGAGGAAGCATGCCTGTTAACTGATTATGGGAGAGTGATAAATCTAATAGCTCTGTTAAATTCAGTAGTGCAATGGGAAAGTTTCCACTGAGCTTATTGAAAGCAACATCTAAGCTTACCAAATGGTTCAGATTACCAAAAGAAGATGGGATTTCACCAACAAAACTGTTTTGTGAAAGGTCAATAGAGGTGAGATGAGAAATGTTTCCAATGGAAGATGGAATCTGACCCGAAAAGTGATTAAAAGAAAGAGTGATAGAAGTGAGATGAGAAAGTTGTCCAATCGAAGATGGGATATTACCATTGAGGTCATTATTGGAAATGTCTAAGCTGGTTAGAAAACGAAGGGTTTGAAGACTGGTATTGGAATGAAAGCGACCATGGAGAGCGCTGCAACGAAGGTCTAACTCAATCACATACCCGGACTTAGCATTGCAGGTGATACCTTCCCAATTACAACAGTCGCTGCTGGTATTCCCCCATGACTCTGTCTTAGGATGGCCATCAATACAATATGGAGAAAGCTTCCCAATCTCAAACTCGTTCTTGAACTCGAGAAGTGCATCCCTTTGGTCGGGACGACACAAGTGCCTAGATGGAGCTGCAAGCATGTCCTCAAAATGAAAAATGAATAAGAAGATAAAAGAAAGAGTAATCGTAATGATAGTCATTGATGTTATGTAGAATGGTTTCAGTTTCATCAGGCACACACCTATTTATAAACATAGTAAGTAATAGACTACTAGTCCACAATAAATCTACTTAGGTGAGAAGATATCATAAATAGACCAGTTGGACAAGGAGAGTTGACTTATTTCACTGGATGTTTTAAAAACTTGTTTTGTCCAACGAAATTAAATGATATACACAATAAACAAATTGCAAACGTATTAGACTCTTAGTAAAGAAAGAATAAGATAAGTATGTGAGTAATTACAGAATTAATAATTACTTGTTACTACAACTAGTCTTAGAGTAATTGTCCACATCAATGCATCATTTTTGTGCTTAGACAAAATAAAGGCTGTAATGGAATTGAACCAATTAATGGGAAAAAGAATCAACTTCTTCGTTAAAAATTTCTCAGGTTAAACAACAAAAAAAATAAAAGATTCTGCTAGACATTGTGGCACGGCTTCAGGAAAATAAAATGAAAGGCCTATTCATATAGAGTAGCTTACAATTTCTCAGGACGAGGCGGAGAATGTCACGCAAAACCCTGATCTTGCTCGATCATGTTCTTGTTTCTTCAGTATTTGGCAGTAGTTAAGCTGTGTCTCATAACAAAAGCAAAAAATGGATAATTTGGATGTTAATCGTTGCACCTTCATTCGATCAAAATGCAGAAATGAGAGTAATGATGAGGACCAAACCTCCATACGGAGGAAACTAGTTGGTAAGACGATTCCAGCACCAACTGAAGTTCTGAATGTCTCTAAGAACTTTGCAGCTTTGAAGTTGTTAAACTCATTCTCAGATAGTTTTGCCATATTCCCTGCACAGGCAAACACATGGCCGTGGATTCCTCTCTCTCTTAACCATCTCACTGGCAAATCAAATGAGAGATCGACAAATGTAGTAACTGCGGCATCTCCTCCAATAAAATCTCGTTCATCATCACCTCTCCTCTTCGGCTCGTTGGGACCAAGTCCTCTGGTCCTGAATCCCCATAGCGCGGATGGTCCACCCAAAGAGCATACAGGTGATGAATTGCCACCTAAGAAGAATCTCTCTGGCACAGAGGAAGGGTGCTTCTGGTATCCGCTTCCCCATGGAAAGGAGACACCCCCAGACACACCAAAGTTCAGAGCAGCGTTGTAAAACCCAAGTGGAACAGCATACCGAAGATCGACTTCCTGATCATACAAACGACAATATGCGCTAAAAGCATCAGAAGTCTATGATTCTTATTATTTGCTGCGCAGGAAGATACAACTGTCCAAGCTTAGATACCGTTCATGTAAATGTTGGCAACAAGAATGAAGAGGAGACCAACCTGCTTCAAGAAGCGTAAGCTTCGGCTATCAGGAGCAAGACCACCAATTTGGGAAGTAGAGGTGAAAGCATAACCATTAGTTGGCCTCAAGTATGAGTTTCTCATGTCAAATTTAAAAGTATACTTCAATGCAGAAAGCAGACTGTGACCCAGTTGCCTCCTTATTGCTACTGAAGCTGTTCGGGATGGATCTATCAGATTACGCCATCCAACTGTGTAAACCAGCTCATGATACTTGGTTGAGAGAAGACCGAGAGAAAGACCAAGGGATCGTTCTTTATAAGATGAAAACTTAAGCCAGTCCTGAGTCGAAAGGTAAAGGCGTGAAGTAAAAGGAGTAGAAAGTCCTTTGAACCTTGGCAGATACATCCCTAAGCCAACCTCAGCAGAGTTGTCACAGCCATAAACTATAGACCCATCCCACATATCTCCATAGCCAAAAATGTTCTTGTACTTCAATGATGCTTCAACGCTCGATGATCTAGCCTACAAGAGCATCACAGTTATGTCCAACTCTACACATTTATAAACTAAAATCAAAGCAATCCACATTATCTCACCAATAGAAACATAGCAGACCAGTAAATAGTTGCGGTTAGAGCAATACCTCTGCTCTAGTGTAGGCGCCGATTTGGCCGGTGAGAGGGTTTTTGCTTTCGATAACTTCAATTACAACATTGGTGGTACCAGGAAGCTCTGGAGGACCAGAATCGAGAGTGATGTTGACGGAATCAAAGATATCAAGCGCTCGGAGATTCAAATTAGCAACCCTAGAAGCTTCGAGAAGCTCTTGCAAAGTGGTCGCCTCTCTCACAGCATCCACTTGCGCCTCAATGACATGGTCTTTGGTCTTCTCGTTTCCTTTAACGATGACGTCGTGAACACGAACCGGCACAGGAGCAGCTCGCATCCGACGGAATAACGATTCCGCATTGATTCTGTCTACACTGGATCTGCCTTCGCGCGTTTGAGATTTCGACACGGTATCATCGTCTTCTCCATCGTCATCCTCTTCTTCTTCTCCCTCTTCCTCGCCGTTAACTTCTTCCACTTCTGGTTCTCGGACTGGTAGATTTGCGTCGAGTTTCTCCGTCGAATTCGCCATCAGACAGTGATAGCACAAACTGAGAGTACGATTTCGAGTTTCGGCAAATCGAGAAATTAATTTGACGACTAGAAAAAGTCCACAGGCGTTTATTTGTGACCCTCTCAATACTACAGAGGCTTTACCGGGGAGGGAATACAGTATATCGTTTTTGCTTGCCAAACGATGTCGTTTACTAAAATAACTAGTAAGATTGAAATTGTCAGAAAATGAAGATATTCGAGTATATGATGGATATGTGACTACTTTTGAGATTTGGTTATGACATACTGTATTATTGTCCAGCTTTGCAGAACATCCATGAATAGTCAATAATTAAAAACTATTTATCGAGATAGTCGAATTAAAGCAGTGGACTTAACATTTATTCTCAGACTAATACGAGTTATACATTATTAAGTATTTAAACACACTTACAAGCATTCGGTTAAACAAAATAAAAGAAAACGGTGCCGTACAGCACAAGGAAGATAATGTCACCAAATCAGTACCATCATGAAGCTACAACTCTTTTTCCTTAAGCCTCATGGAGAAGCATTTGATCAAAATGCCACACTCCTGCGGTGTTCACATCAGATGGTTACTTAATGAAACACCAAAAAGAAAGTGCAGTTGAAGTTTTTGTGGGTTCAAAGTACTTACCATGACCTTTTCCCATTCTTCTTAGCTGTGCGACATACTCTGAGATTTTTTTAATGGCTTCGACCTATTTTTACTAAGTACATGAGCATCCTTTGTGTATTCTGATGTAATGATAATGAGATTTTTAACCTTTTGTTTTTTACCTGCTCGCCTAGAAACTCAGATTCTACAAAATCAACAAGCTGAACATCATTGTTCTTCACAGCAACCTGTAATCATCTTTTTTACTCTCAAAGTGAACGCTTAAGCATTAGTACTTGTAATCATAAATGAAAGCTTACACTTTGTAACTTGAGAAGCTTTTCATTAGTAAGTTTCTCCAAAGACAGGGCAAGCTCCATGGCTGATTAACCAAAGAGTTTAAATCATCAACATCATAATATTTTGAAGACTATATATTATATAACATTACTATTATCAAGATTATCAAACTGATGATACATTTAAAGTTGGATGTGTTTGATATCACATACCATACAATGCATCTCCCTTCTCTTCGTGATCAAACTCAGAGACAGGCATCAAAATAGACTGCAGCTTCACCCTCCCACCACGTTTGTTCTGAAGACCGATCAATCAAACATAAGAAGAAAAACTATCAAAGATCCATAACCTAATAGATTATTTAAAACTTAACCTGATACTCCATAAACTTCTCAGCATGACCTCGTTCTTCAAGACTCGAGTCATTGAAAAACCTATTTAACAAAACCAACAACAACAATAACACATCAGCTGAAAAGACACAAAATACTGTTTCTGTTAAGACAAAAGGAACTCACTTACTTGGCGAAACCTTTCAAGGCAACATTATCTCTGTCAAAGTAAGCATAGAGAGCATGATAGATGTAGGAGACATTGTACTCAACGCTGTCATTCACATAAGCAAAATAAGAGATATTAAAGATTCATATTTACTTAATATGAAAGAAGAAACACTTTACTTGATCTGAGCGTTGATAGCAGATTCAGAATCTTCAGGGAACTTGTGACGAGCAAGAGAAAGCAGAGAAGTAGAGGGAACTAAATCGATTTCTTTCTTCACTTCCTCAAAAGGTTCGAATACAACTCCAGTTAACGACTTACTGCTCGTTCCTTTCGCCGCTCGACCAGAAAACTTAGATCCACGAGACACACCGCTCGAATAAAACACAAGATTTGACGACGGATGAAACAGCTTTCCACCGTCACCGCCTCGGGAGCTCAAGAGAGAGAGCACGGGAGAAGACTTGAGCAACATTGTTTCTTAAGGAACTCAAGAGACAAAAGCAACGAAGAGGATCGTCGAGTGAGTTTTTTAATAGACGGCGAGAGTGGATCAGTCATGTGATGACGTGGTTGTCTGTTTAGTTGTACACGTGGCAAGTCCAGAAATGGCTTGTGGTGTCTCTACAATAGCCCTTGCCCCAATTAAAGCCTCGTGTACGTTTATCTTATTTTATTATATCTAACGTAAAATATGTGAAAATAATTTTTTCAAGGAATAGAAATGTAAGAGCAAAGTATTTTTATGAAGAGGAGCAAAATAGTTCCTCTGCTGTTCTCTATATTAAACTTACTAAAAGGAGATTCAATATTCAATGATCTCAAGGAAATAGCATATATTACATAGTACAAAGTTATAAATTTCTTGTTTCTGTTATTATAAATCTAAAGATTCTGTTGCCTCACAAATCCAGAGTATCCAAATCATGGAACTCGTGACCATCGTGTTGCTCGAGCTGAAGCGGATGCAAATCATTACTACCAGAATATATCAGGTT
>KE156530.1:23966-44898 GCA_000411055.1 Leavenworthia alabamica
ATATATATGAAATATATTTTTTTAGATCACTTAAACAATATTTATTTAAATAAGTTTTAAATATAAATTAAATAAAAAATTAATATTAATAGATACATTCTTTTAAGATATATATATAATCATTATAAATATTAAATGAATAAATATTATTTTTGGAAAATATAAAATAAAGAAATAAAATAAAAAAAATAATATAAAAATATTATTTATTTTTATAAAAAGATATAGATACAATAATACGAGCGGACTACCACCTAATTTATCATAATTATTTAACTACTATTAGTATCAAATTAGTATCGATTATATGTCTAACTATTGTTATCATTATGTTTTTAATTACATTTGTAAAAATTTAATCAAATTTTATTTAACCAAATTTATATATTTTTTAATATTTTATATATGGTATATATAATATGATCTCAACGTAGACCTAATATGAAGAGGATAGTAAAATATTTTTTACTAATAATAACTATCATATTTGAATTATTCGAATATAAAATATCTAAAATGAATCTGATTAATTTTTTATTATTTATTATTTATTTGGTATATCTGTTAATCGGATTTACAATTTTATATTATTCGGATTTATTTCTGAAATGCATAAATTCATTATTCGATTATGTATTATCAAGATAAACAAATATTATAAGAATAGTATAATTTAATATGTATTTTGATCTAATAATAAGTTTGATTTACTTTATGGATCAAACGCAAAAATGGGCCTGGTAATTTTAAATTAAGACAATACAATAGGCCCATTTATATTTAAAACAGCAGCCCAGACCTGACCCGATTGATCTTTTGAGAGAGCGAGCGAGATGGGGAATGAATACAGTGGGATGTGGAATTATTTAAACAAGTGTACTCTAATTGTAATGTATGTCAAACTTAGATTAAGCAAACGTAATAGCAACGGTCACTTTTTAACTAAAAAAACTTGAAGAGTAGCAACGGTAACATTTTAACTTTCCATTTTCTTTTAAACGGTAACATTTGAATTTCTTATAAATAATAGTTATTAGCTCTCTTCTTCTCTTCTCATATTTGTTTCTCCTCTTCTTCTGTTAGATGTACGACCTTGTTCCGTCATCTCTTTCTCACCATCCTTCTCTTGTATAATTCTACTTCTCTTCATCTTTTAGTTTCATCATCCTCATCTTCTTTGATGAAGGAGTTGTAATACTGGGAGATAGCGCTATCACGAGAAAGATAAAGAAGTTCTCAAATACAATGGAGATTTGATTAATAATATCATAATTTGCCTTAACTTGATTAAGGTAAACACATCTTTCTATTTCTCCTATGTCTTTGAGTTGCATATAATTAAAGCTTTTGGTCTCTCTATTCCAAATTTGTTGATCTTGATCCCTTTTTAAAAATGAATGTAATAGATAGACTAGTATAGTTGGTTTAGTTTGGTTATGTTGGTTCATATTAATTTACATTGATCTCATTTTGAAAGAAACATTTATTTAGATCTGATTCTAAAAGAATTATGTATTCCATGGAATCTTTAGTCTCCGGTTTATAATGTTTCTGTTATCACTTTGTTTCATAATTAACCCATATTTTTATTTTACTGTAGATTTTTATCAAGTGGAGTTTCTTGCACGGACACAAACAACATCAAGTTATATATCTTAAGGTAATTAATTTTTCAAATGTTTTAATTTCAACAAAATTTTTATTATATAAAATATTATTAGTTTTAAAATATATCAAGTGTTAAGTTTTTAAAAGTGCAAAAATATACCGGATTTGACATCCTATCCTTAGACTGTTCTTTGGTTGGTAAGAGATGTTATAAATTCAAATTATTTTTGCATAATATAAAACTTAATACTTAATGAGTTTTTTTGTAAAATTATATATTGTAAATAAATCGGTTTTAGTTAAAATTTAAGTAGTAAATTTTAAAATTTTGAAAAAATTGAACTTAATATCCTGTCCTATTTGGTCCGTTAGAGATATTACATGTTCGATAAATTTTCAAATAATAGAAATTTAACATTTAAGTTTTTTCTTATTTTTATAATAAAAAATATTTTGATTTTTGGCTGCATTTTTATTGTTTTATATCGTGGTTAGTTTTCTAAAATCTCTTTTACATGGTTATTATGTTGAGGGTTAAACCTTGGTGGAGGAAAAATGTCAAATTAATGCTTCCATGAGTAGAGTAATCAAACAATGAACGAAGAATTTCACGGGTAAGGAACAAAGAGAGCGAGCAAATAATATATGCGTTTTTGGCTTTCCCAACTGATTTTAAGTTTTAACAAACTGTAATGTTAAAACTTAGAATATGTAGTAATAATAGGTCAAAAGCTAGCTTCGGTTACGAAACGGCGGCTCGGAGGCAGAAATTTGATTGGTTTCTCCACCACTGTAATATTATTGGTAAAATTATAATTCTAAATTAAACTCTAAAGAAAGGATCGTTTTTACTCCCAAAATGGGAATAAAAATAAATAATCATAATATATGTGTGTGTGAAGTGTTGATACGCATTACGCAGAAACGGATCGTGTTATGTTGCGAGTAATATTTTTTAAATGAACATCTTTTGTAACAAACTGAAACTAAAGCATTCCAAATCAAGGATTCAAAACTAAAGAAAAAACACAAGTCCTTAGAGTCAGTTTCGAACTTAACCTCGAATCAATTCCATGTAGTTTCTCCACATTTGTTCAAAAGAAAGAAAAAAAAAAGAAGCTACAAAAGCATTGATCGTTCTTGATTCATACTAACCTTATCCTTAATAACTTCCACTGCTCCCTTTTAGCCGAAGTATCTCCCTTCTAGCATCAATCTGCAACAACCTCAAGCAAAAGATACAAGAATTTGCATTTGAATCTCACTAGAAAAAAGCATCTATCAATTACGAGTTTTGTGAAAATGTTTTTACCAGATCCATCTCCAAAGAGATCATCCTCTCAGCTTGCCTCATCTGAGTATGCTTCAACTCCTTTACTTCCCCCAATATCTATCAAAGAAAAAACATATTTTCATCCATTAGTGAGTCATAAACAAAGCTGTTTTTATATAACAATGGATGACCTAAATTTACCTCAGTCAATATGTCCACAAAATTAGGTGATCCCATTTCCATATGTCCAACTTCATCAATCACGTCTCCTGTAGTTGCAGAAACATAGGAGGATCCACAAGGAGATTTATCTATATTCTTTTCCTCCAAGTCCCACGAAAGCTTCTCGTCCTCCCAACAATTAGGGACCATCGATGAAGAACCTCTCTTGAAACAATCCTTATCCTTAGGATCCTCCAATATCTTGTTCAGTTCATCCAGATGTATTTTAAAGGAAGATGCATCCCAGTCGATCTCTGAATTTGTATCCTCAGCAGATGACCAAGTATTTTCAACTCTTTTACTTGCTTGAGATTGAACTTCATTTGTTGAAGAAGTTTTCTTTTCCAGAGTTGAAGAATCGGTCATGTTTGTCACAACTGATGAGAAAGACGAACCAGGTTGTGATACTGATGGTTGAGCTTTTTGCTCATCCGAGTTTTTGACAATTGTTCCCCATCCTCCAGTTCTTCCAAGGTTGACTACTCTTGAACTTGCTCCGACTTCTTTTGAGTCTTTTTCTTTGTTTTTGCTTGGCTCATCTGAAGATTTGAAAAGATTGCTCCACTTATCGACACGTGTTGCTCCTGAGTCACCTATCTGTGCAAGAGAAGACGCTGGAATAGGCTTTCTAGGTGGTGGTGGTGGTGGTGCAACATCTCTGGATGTCAATGGTGTCTTAACAGATGGTGCAGATGGTGCTGGTGAAAACATACGGAGCAGCTTGTTTGTTTGAGCTCGATCTAGCTCAAACAAAAACATCTTCTCATCGTTGTAATTCTCAGAAATTGCTGTCCTGAACTTTTCTTCAAGCAAGGGTTCACACCGCACTCGGACTCGTATCTTTACCTGTGACAAAAATTAGCCGAACAAGATACATTTCACTATTTCAGTTAGGAGAACATTCAGGTGAATAAACTAAGGGAAGTGCTATGTACTAATAACAAGTAGAGATACCTGAGCAGGATAAGGACTTGGATCTGTCCCATTTAAAGACCAAGCTGTGGGATCAATGTTCATTTTTCCTTCACTCGCAGCTTCAAAGATGCCGTGAAGTGTTCTATCACTGTAGTTGAACAGGAACAGTGTCAACCCAGGATCAATGTTCTTGATATATGCCATATGAGGGGCTGGTAAACCTGGTCAAAAACAAGAATCATTGTCAAAACCTGGTCGTCAATAAAGTCAAGAGTCTCAAAAAAATGTACTTAAAAAAATTGCATACAACTTACCAAACAATTTCTTAGTAAAACACTCTTTGATAGTGCTAAACTTGCATCCAAATATAACCCCGCAAAGATCTCCCTTTTGAAGATTCCTCCCACTCATTCCATAACCTGGTGCATATTGGCCATCTGATGCCAATGTATAGGCCTCTTTCTTTCTTCCTGCACCCATTGCTTCTAACCAGAACGAATCAAGTTAACAATATGCATAAAAATTAAAGCTGAAAAACTAATATTGAGTAAACTGAATCCTTCAACACAAAATATGTCTACAAAATCATCAAACAATTTGAAATTATATTCTGTAGGAAAACTATGAGGAAAACTTGTTCTGTCTATCAAGTTCAGAAACTATAAGCAAGAGAGATTCTTGAAGGATCTCCATAAACTAAACGATAATATCAATTCCTAACTTGAGAAACAAAACAATATCTCATAACCAAACATTGTGTGTTCTTCCTCATAAAACGCTCAGTAGCAAAGCAAAATCAAAGGTTTTAAAAGAGACGAAACAAAAATAGATCTGTGAAGGTGAGACAAGATACCTTAAAATCCCAATGCGAAGAGCTATCTGAGGTTGAAAGAGACGATCTCACACACCTAAGAGAATCAAGGTTTCATAGCTTAGACATAAGAAAACAGAGCAAATATCTCGAGAAAAAAATTCCTTACCTGAGCGATCAGAAATCGAAAAAGAGATAGTGAACGGTATCTTCAGAGACTCAGATTTCTGCAAATTTTCACTATAAACTGCATGAGATGAAGTAAAATATTAGAGCAAAATAGAATCTGAATCTAAAATCATAAGGTTCATCGATCTAACTACCTGGAAATGGATAATGTGAAAGAGAGATTGTGTTATAAGGAGAAGATAGAGAGACTGAATCGATGCAATTTCTCAGACTAATGGAAAGGATGAAGAAGCGCGAAAAAAAAGAAATATTTAAGAGACGATTATACCCTTTTGGATTTTCGTGATTCGATACTAAAATGGAAAAAGATATGGGTATTTCCGTAATACTCATCGGAGGATGCAGAGAGACGTTGCAGTTGCACGGCCATCACGATCACGTCAATGCTCTCCGTTGATAAAGTTGAGTTTGTAAAATATTTGTTTAATGATCATTAATATTTTACATTAACAATGGTTTATTAAAATCCAAAATGTCGACCATAAGGTTATCAAAAAAAAAATTAAACAACACAAAAATGGGAAAATTGACATATTTTTAATCAACTATAAATGGACTTAATTAAGTTATGTTTTATTTCTTAGTTAAGTAATGTGGTAAAATAAAATAAGTTAAAACTGAGTTTAAGGGAAAATGTGTTGCATGCATTGGTCAAGTTTTTGCGTTGTCACGAAGACCAATTTATGAAATTTCCAAATTCCAATTATATTTTAATAATATTTTAATAAAAATTCCAACTTATGAATAGAATTGACTAGGATACATTGGATTTGTAGACATAATCAATAAGATTTAATAAAATATTAGTTCGAACACCTTAATCCTCTTCGTGTCACATTAACAAAACCCCAAAAAAATCAAACTTTAATAATCGTGTAAATGAATAATATTTTCCTTCCACCTCAAGCAATATAAGAACCGCGTTAATCAACTTTATATAATGAACTCTACTTTTCTTTTCTTTATTTATTTAATATATATATTAAATAGTTTAATGAAAATTCATAACACAGTCTGGTCCTTTGATTTATATAAACATCTTTGAATTTGATTTCTCAAATCAGACAGACTTGTTCACAAACAAATATTGTCGGAAGAAAACAATGGTAAGTGTTGTGGGAGAGATGTTTTGTAATCCATACACGACCGAGCTTGTGGTGAGACGACGACGAGAGAGTCTGACAAAGGATCGTTATGACGTTTTTGATCTCTCCAATAACCTCATATTCACCGTGGACGGTGGCATTTGGAACATCCGCCGTAAACGTATCCTCCGTGACGCCACCGGAACTCCTCTTCTCTCCATACGTACCAAGGTCATACACATCATTTCTTACCTTTATAATTCTACAAAATCATTTACTTTTATTGTTGTGGGTCACTCATCACATGTTAATTGGTATATAAAAAGCTTAGTTTCGGTTTTGATGGGACGACTTGTATACTTTTAATTTTCTTAAAACATGATTATTAATTACTTCGTCATTTCAAAATGTATAAACGAATATTTTAAGAAAAATTTGGCTGCATAACCTAATTTTCATATATATAGAGCCCAACTTACACATATCTAACAAGGTTGTAACGCCTAATTTCACTTTTTAAAAATATCTAACAAGGTAGTAACGTCTAATTTAAAACTAACTTAGTGGTTAATGACCTAAACCAAATTTCTATACCCAACTTTTGTCTTTTAATTATTTTCAACAGTACAAAAATATAATGTTTAGTGTCTATGTATTATTTACACATTACAAAAGATTTAATCTATAATGGTGATGATAAATTAATGATCATAATAAGGGACTTAATATTTCAGGGGCTTTTAAGAATGAGATACAAATGGGAAGTATACAAAGGAGAAAGCAAAGAATTTAAGGATCTTGTATTCTCTGTAAGGGAAACAAATCTATTATCATTCAAAACATCTCTTGATGTCTCTTTACCGACACAACAACCTTTGACAAACAGTACTGAACCAGATTTTAGAACACTTGGTAGATATATTGGTTCTTCATTCAAACTCTTTGAACCAATTCATAATACTCTTCTCGCTGAGGTACGTCACCATACATATACATATAACTTGGTGTTTGAGGAAACTAGTAGTTATATTTTAATTTTATAATATATGATAAGTTAGAGGTTTAAATGTAGGTGGTTCATGATTTCTCATGGGGAGGACTTATAATAGGAAAATACAGCTTCAAAGTAAGAGTTAATCCATATGTAGATTATGCATTTGTCATTGCGTTACTTGTAATCGCAGATGATACTTCCAATCTACGTTAGCGACATATTTATGCTTTTAATATACATTTTTATTGAAAAATGATTTAGATAAATGGCTGTGTAATACAAATAAATATTAATTATTTGTATATTATTTTGATAAGAAATATTGTATTTTTATTTTATTTTTCTGTGTGTAAATTTAACGTTTGTCTACATTTTTACAAACTTGAAAAAGTCTTTACACCTTTAAAAACAAAGGATAATAATCACTTGTAGTTTAACACTACGAAGATATGTGAATTTAATGAGTCATATGACCAAAAAAAGAAGAAAAAAGCTCTCGTGGAAACTGAATTTGTTGGGTAGCGTATAATAATTAAATTGGGCATGGGACATTATCTAAAACACAACTAGTTCAATGAACGTCAATTTTTGCGTCACTGTGTCACGCCCATTACCATATAGACTTCCCTTTAATTTTTCTATTCTTCCAACCAATTAATATTTTTTTTGTTAGTATATTTTTTTATCGTCACAACATTTTGACCATACGACGCCAAAAAGATAATATGATGCGAATTAAATGGGTGTCCACGTCCACTTAAAGACGCACGAGTGACCTTCCTCGTTGCTTCCCACTCTGAATCTTTCTTTTTCACGATTTGATTTTTGTTTTTACGTTTACGATTACATTTGACAAATACCGTTGAAAATATTACGTTTATACGTAATTTGAGTTTTTATCATAAACAAAGATGTAATTTAAATCCTATAAACGACCACGACAACACATAGATATGATTTAATTAAGTACAAAAATAAAATCATAACATAACATATCAGAACTTATTCTTCGAATATATAATTGTAATTATAATAAGATCCCAAAGGCATTTTTTTATTTCAAATATAACATAACCAAACGTTACATAAGACGCAACGGGACAAGACAATAAGGATATTCCCATTATTGATGCCACTGAAGCACGATTTTAAAGCAAATAAAAATATCAAACAAAGAAGAAGCAGCGACAAGCCAAACGCGGACCTTAGCCTCTCACAGCCCCCACACCGCGTTTTAAAGAGTACAAATCCTATCAACCCATAAAATAACAAACCAACCAGAAACTGACACGTAAGAATACTTTATTTAGTTATTATTATTCCCTGACGTTTACCAAACACTGTAATAAACCTCAAATCGCCAGAACCAAACCCGGTACAGATTTTCCGGCAAGACCGGAGAATTGGCTTTCCCAGACGGAAGGACAATTGGAAGGCGCAATCTCAGATGAACGTCGTTGTCCAGCAACAACGTTACCGATCCGTGTGACGGTGAGAGAAGTGTTTGAGTACTCTCTAACTTGTGTGATTATCCCATTCGCTACAGTCCAAGCGTGGATCCACGAAATCGAAGTAGCAGCGTCGCAACCTTCAGCGATGACGGTTGAACCGAATGAGACGACGGATAGAGGGACAAATTCAAACGACGGAGAGATACCTCCGGTAAGGATGCGCATCAAAAACTGATGTGGCGGAGGGCCGTGAAACCACCACTCCAGATCAGGTGTAAGGATCTGGTGAACCGATTTAACGTCTCGAGATCTCAGGGCTTCATACAGTTTCAGAACCACGTCTCGGTTCTTAATCTCTAAATCCGCCAGAGTAGCCAGTTCTTGGCAAATTTCTAGAAAAAATTAAACCCTTAATTCTTAAAAAAACAAAATTGATAGAAGAAGAAGAAGAAGAAGAAAATGATACTTGAGCTGTTATTTAAAATGTGAATGAGAAGAATACTGGGATTTATATAGCGTAGTAGCAGAGGCTATGGGGGTTGGGTTTTGATTCTCTGCATCACATCTTACTTTAAAGATTTTTGGATTACACGTGTCGTAATCTGATGGACAGTACATATGGGACCCGCAGATAAAGTTCCTTAAACATCGAGCCAGCTAATGCATGTCCCCACCGTTTTATTAGGTAAATTATTTAATAGGTAGAGTTAGCTAATGGTAAATAAATATCTATATTGACTTGTTGATCTTCTTTTGAAATCTATATACTCCAAACTTACATAATTTGATATCTAATACTTATATTAAGGGAAGGATTGTTTTATGAGATTCTTAATTATGCTCATAGTTTTGGAGGAAACGTTTTAAAACTTAAATCGCTATTGATCAATAAGAAAATGATTAATACTCCTATTTAAAAAAAATGATTGATAAAAGTGATTAAGAAATATATGCAAAGAAACGTGGTCAACGAGTGTGTTGGTCGGGCCAACCTATCACCGAAGTTTCAAAGTGAAACATAGTAGTGCATAATCACCTTACACGTGTCATGCAGAGACTCCATGTACGTCAGAATTGCCACTATAGCGCCATGTAAGTCAGTGACACTAGTGTACCCATGACACGTTTCGATGTCTTATAACACAAAAAGACTGTATAATAGTGTACCCAATTTTTTTGGCCGGCAAAGGCAGTGTAGGTTCTTACTCGTGTAGAGGGGGAAGATGAAGAAGACTCAAATAGGAACAGATATATTTGAATGATATAAAATTGGTATCATATATCATATTAGTTTATAATATGAATATCGTCTTTTAGCCAACCTATTATTTTCTAATGTAGAACATATAGAAATCAAGAAGATATAATTTTTCTCAACATTTTTGTTATTTAATACAGTTTTAAAATTATTTAAAAAACAAGAAAGTAAAGAATTTGATTGAATAAATAAAGACCACAACTTTATTTTGTGATTGAAAAACAACTTTGTTTTGTCGTACCTCTCTCTTGATATTTTATACAGAGTTTACAAAGGAAAAGAAATGCAAACTTTTGAAATATAAAGCTTTAATTATAGACTTAAAATACATCAAAATTTGATTTCACAAGAAAAATACAAAAAGTTGATTGTATAAACAAATAATTATACATAAGTAGTGGATTACTGATGTGGTTCTCCACCAAAATTACTATTAAGACAGCGACAGTTAAACTGATTTTTCTCTAAAAAGACGAATTAGGACATCATATAATATTATATTATTTGTTATTATTGTGGACTCTCGTCTAAAGCAGGTGTAGAACACTAGTATTGATCTTAAATTAATTCTGAGATATAGATACGTGACATTCTTATGTAATCCACTTATTATAACAAATATAAAATAACCAAAATATATAAACAAATCCCTTATATATATTTTGACCTTTCAGTGTATATATTAAATGACCTTTCAGTAATTCAGTGTATATATTTGTTTATATGTTTTGGATTTGTTGAACAAACTATATAATAAAATCCAATTTTAACTCATAAAAAAATGGGAGTATGGTCAAAAGATGAAAATGACTGATTTAGAACTTCTCAAATCATGAATTATAAGTTTAAAAGCAAAGCCTACAAATGTAAATACATGAAGCAAGAGTCTCACTGAAGCATGATAGAAAAATTTACATTACACAAGAACAATTCTAAACCAGAAACTGAATTGGTATATAACTCACATGAAGAGAAAAGGAAGAAGAATCAGCTGAAGGTTCTGCAGATTCCATGGCCAGTGTTCAACTCAAGCTTCTCGGTTTATAAACAGAGGAGAAGGTGGAGTCAAAGCAACCTCACTTGTACCTTCTTCACCTTTTTCTCTAGGTGTCTGTACATTTGGACTATGTGTTTCTTTCAAAAACCTACTCGGACTAGGCGAATTAACCTCACTTATGTTCTTCGGGGAGCTCAACCGAGGATCAAACACACCATCTTCACGAGGCAAAGGAGATACCAAACTCTTCTCTTGACCTCTTTGACAGAATTTGTCTTCCACTATCTCATAAGAGTTTGCAGTCCTAACTTCTTGAGCTAAAGAGCACCAACAACAAAATAACCAAAGTGTACAATCAGCAATCGCAGGTCTTCCGAAACAGAACTTATAACTCGGTAACTTGAATCTTTTCCTCATCTGTATTCTCCAGAAACCACCATATAACAAACCAAATAAACAAAGAAGGATTCCAGATATCCCAAGTGCTTCTCTAACTGTCTCATTATCGATATTAACCGCAGCTAAGTTGAATATAAAGAAAGGTGCTAAACAGAAGAGAATAAACGTAGCTATGTGTACATACATGTTACCAAACCCAACTCTCTCCATGTTCCATCCAAAGACACAGAAAGTGCAGAATAAAGAAAGATAAGCCAATGAAATATCTTCCCATATATCCAAGATTCCACCACTCCATTGAGGATTACTTACCGGAACCATGTTATCCATGACCCCTGTGGAAGAAGAAGCAAATGAATACCTTCTCTCTAAAGTACCCCGGCGTTTCACAGACCCTTCTTCACACTGCATTTGATTCTCCTCGTCTTCATTTGAATCATCATCGTAATCTTTCCCAAGTGGACTAAGAATAGTGTATAAACCTGCAACAGCAGGAGCTCCAATGGCAGCTGAGATACAAATAGCAACTCCAATGGGAGGTCTCTCTGATCTTCTATATCCAACATTAAGACCACAAAGCGCATACTGAGCAAAACAATTCAAGTGAAGTAGAAGAACAACAACCATCATATGCATCCATTCATTAGGCTTATAAGTCCCATTCTTGCAATAAGCTTTTCTAAGCTTTGTAATATCAGCATGTTTCCATCTACAAAGAAGCACAAAGTGATAAAACCGTTTGGGATGTTGATAAAGACACATCAAAGTAAACAAACCATTAAGGATTTGATTGTTAACTTCAAACCAAGCATCTCTTTGAGACTTCTTAGGTAAAGCATGATTCAACATACCAGTCATAACCATAAAGAGAATAGCACCAGAGACAGCAACAACAAGTATCCATACAAAGAGAGCCATGTTTATTGGATTCCTAATCCATTCTTTCCCCATACTCATCAAAGAACTCCAATCAATTTTCCGGTGAAGCACACCACTGATTCTTTCCCTGAAATTATGGCTACTGCCGTTGCTTGAACTCATCACTGAACGTGAAACTTCATCTCTATCCTCAGCCATTTTTTTGAATTTAGCAGAAGGAGAACCAAATTTAAGAAGGTTGATTCTACTAGAAGCATCAGGTAAAGTACTAAAAGACCAACTCTTAGGTTTACCATCACTAATCAGATGTCTTCTAGATGTTGAAAGATCAAGAGGAGCAGGAGGAACCCTAGTTTTACCAGCATCACCGTTATATTCTTCAATCTCAGCTTTCAAATTCCCATCACAATTCGATGCCATCTCTCTCTAGTGGGGATAAAGCTACTCAAACTCAAAGGCATATATGCTTGGACATTGTTTGGCAAAATAATATAAATAAAACACAGAAAGAAGAATTTGATTCAAAGGAGAAAAAAGTTTCTTACTTTATTGCCGAAGAAGCTTCTCAGCACATTAAAACCAACCAAGTTTTCAGATTTGACTAATAAAATAAATATATATATCAAAAGGACCTAATTTGGAAACTTGTTGAACTAAATCTAAAATTTCCCAAAATTTGAATCAGCTGCAGTTACATACTAGAAAAAAAAAAGAGAGGTTTACTCAGACGATGAGTTTTCAAAAAAGGAGACTTTGGTGATGAACCAAATAAGAGCGTGATTTTGAAGAAGATTTCTGGTGTGAAATTGAAGAACATAAGAATAAGATTGGTCGTTGAAGAAGACAAGTCTCAGATTTTTATTTTTATTTTTATTTTCTCTTGGTAACAGTTAACTTAGCATTGATCAGGCCGCCCCATTGGTCCCAATAACTTTATACTCAAAATAATAAAATGAAATGAAAAAAATACACATTATATAATTTATATACACTAATAAGGTATTTTTACTACATACGTTTTCATATTATAATTTGTGTTTTTTTTTCCGACAATTCATAGATAGTTTAGCTGTATATACCAAAATGATTAATTTAAAAACAAAATCTTTCCACCTTCCAAGAGTCGGAGCAGATAGAGAAAAATATCATTAGTTTATAATGATCTCGATCACACCAAGATTCTCACATGGATGAGGGTTTTCTAGTCCTTATAGAGTTCTATATGTTTTGCAGGTAAGGCATTTTTTGCGTTTTGTCTTTCTTTTGTTGTAGTTGTCTGGGCTTAGATATTGGATGTTACTTGGGCCAATCTTATTTCCTTAAGTCGAGGCCCACAGAAGCTGTTGGTTTACTACATAGTTTATTATTAGTCTATTAAGGTCCATTATCTTATTGGCCCATTAACAATAAAACGTCTCACACCGGAAAAAATAAAACGGGATCCACTGGATAATTCGCATTCTCTTTCACCATCTCTTTACGTTGTCTGGCTCCAAACGTATGAAGCAGAAGGAAAGGCTTATAGATTAGTCGATTCCGTGTCCAACCCCTAAACGAATGCTCTTTTAATCTTCTTCATAGTTTCTGATTCCGAAGAAACCCTAATTAAGAATCATGGACTGCTCATGCAGTACTCGACCTTCATCTCTGCTCATCTCTTCTGAACCGTATTTTCGATTTCCCGGTTCTAATTTCGCCTCGAATCTCAGCTTCGTGGTTTGTTTAAGCATCCTTAGTATCCTACTTTAGATTTTATTTAAAATCTATGAGGCAAAATTTTAAATTTCTGTTTTTTATATGTTTTAGTTACAGAAAAATACGAAGTTGGTGAAGCAGCAGCGTCTGGTAGTAAAGAGTTCTTCTGGGTCTGATCAAAACGACGACGTTAATGGATTTCCTCTCAAACCAAACAAAATCTTTATGCAAGAGGTGATTTTTTTTTCTCGTTAATACTATAGTAAAATTGATGAATTTATTGATGATTTGTTGAATAATTAGGCGATTGGAGCTGAGTATGGAGAAGGATTTGAGACATTTAGACAAGATGGTCCTCTTAAAGTTGATGTGGTAAGAAGAGCTCTACTGATGTTTATGAATCTTTTATTAAAACTATAAAGCTTGTTTTTTTAGGTAACTTGTGATTTCCTTATTTTGGCTTGTAAATAGGATTTTTGGAATGAGAAACTACAAGATGGGTTTCTTCAAAGGATACGTTACGCAATGAAACCTGATGAAGCCTATGGACTTATTTTCTCATGGGATAATGTTGTGGTAATTCATTGACACCATCTTTGTGTTTGCAAGTTCGTTAGTTGAAGTTCTTGTAGCTAGTTTACCTATTACCGATGGGCGTTTTGGTTTCTCTTATAAATATTTGTTTTTTAGTTTTGATGATGCCGTCCTATTATTTGGTAAACTTGAAAAGTTTGTACAATAGAATTGTGTGGTCCATCCATACTAGATTAGAGACTAGTTTAGGTAGAATTTATTTCTTCTTCTTCTACGGCAAGAGGATTTGGTAAAACTTGTACAATAGAATTGCTTCTTGATGATGCTATCTTGTTTGGATGGTCCATGAGTACTAATTCTGGATGCAGGGTTCAACAATTTCTCATTTTTCCATTTTATGCTTCGCACTTTGTAGGCTGATACTCGAAGTCTTAAGTTGGAAGCTTGGAAACAGCTTGCTGCAGAAGAAGGTAAGACTTTTATAGGTCTCCTTCTTTTAAAGTTTAACCTAATGTGATTTCATTTCTTTTCCGGATGTGTGAGTGGAAAGAGATATTGTGCAATACTTGCTCATATTTATTTATTATTGCCCATGCACCCATTTAAGGAATGTCAAGAGAGTATCCAGAGATATCAATGTACTCAAGCGTTAGGTTACCTTCTTTTAGGCATCAGTTGTTTGTTTCATGTTAGTGTGTAAAACCAAAGCGTTACAAACAATCAAATCCTTAATTGGTATACAAATAACTCTGGATGCTCATTGCAATATATAGTTGTCTTGTTAATGTAGAGGTCTAATACGTGAACTGGTGTATTGAGATAATATGGTGTGCTGGCTCTTTTGCTTGTACTGTGTGTATTAAACTTCAGAGTCATTGAATGATTCTTACTTATAATTATAAATCCATATATCTAATTCGATAGATACATTAAAAAAAATTGGCAGGGAAAGATTTTGTGGAGGAGGGTGACATCCAAAGACAAATGCTTTACGCAGGCGTAGACCATGTTCTGTCTAAGGTTTGAGCTTTTTTTCTTAGTTTCCATTTTTCTTTGATATGAGATTTTAAGCAATGACATATTATCTCTTGTGAATGCGAATTGAAACCCTTGTCTCATGGTATTCTTTTATATTTACGAGTTAGCTTTAATGAGAGCTATCTGTCTGCTAGATTCATACCATATGGAGAGGGATTTAACTAATGGTTGATTCCAAAATTTTGCAGGTGTTGTTTTGGGAGAAAGAACAGAGCAAAATCGATAGGTTGAAACTCAGGCTATCAGAGATTTATTATGATAATCTTCTCAGAGTAAGACCTTTATTTGCATTATTATTAAAATGCATATTTTTTTGTGGTTCCCTGAGTTGTTTCACTATCAACATGTCATCAGCTCACAGAACCAAAAGAAGGACTTAGAGATTGGCTCGATGCTGTCTCCACTGCTCGTATTCCTTGTGCTATTGTATCAAATCTTGATCGAAGAAACATGATTGATGCTCTTGAAAGGATGGGACTTCAAAACTATTTCCAGGTAAGTTATAGCCTTTATAGAGAATCAATCATCTTACTTTTTTGTTGATAAATGATTATATTTGCTGAATACTTGTATTCATTCTCTGTTTCAGGCAGTGGTTTCCGAGGAAGATGGTATGGAATCGATAGCTCACAGATTTCTTTCTGCAGCTGTGAAGGTACTTTAATTCAAATACCAATCTCTGAGAGCTGTTGTTGAAAAGTTTAAAACTTTTGCGCAGTTGGATAGAAAACCTTCAAAATGTGTAGTCTTTGAAGATGATCCTAGAGGTATAACCGCAGCTCACAACTGTACAATGATGGCAATTGGATTAATTGGTGCTCATAGAGCGTAAGTATATAAAAAAACTACTCTTTTACCTTTTTTTAAGGAAGCAGAAGCATTTCTGGAATCTAAAACTGAATCGAAAACAAATATGCAGGTATGATCTAGTTCAGGCTGATCTTGCAGTTGGAAACTTTTACGAGTTATCGGTGATCAACCTGAGAAGATTGTTTGCAAACAAAGGCTCTACATTTATGGATCACGAGAAACAAATCATTGAAAAATCACCACCCAAAAGAAAGCTAAACATTGATACCATATTCTAAAGCATTGGATTGGCATCGCATATTAGTAGTTAGGTTAGGTTCACAATCTCTTGTGTTTATGGTCTATAAATATGTTTTGATACTAGATTTAAACCTGAGTTAAGTTATCAACTTCTTATTTTGGTTATTGGGCTGTTGCAAGAGCAATGTTTTAACTCTTTGGTTGTGTGGAGTTTCTTTCCATGTGAAAGTGGACCCATGAAAACATTCTTGGAGAGGATTTGGAAAATGGCATCAATGGTGGTGGGCTGTTTAATCGAATCAGATACTTTTAAAGTATAACCTAAACGACAAAACTGGAACTGAAGATTGTTCAGGTGAAGTGGTGAAACTGAAACATACCAACCCAATTTGTGTTTTAGTAATTAATCGCTTAAATTAAAACATAAAATAAAATCATGAATTTAACTAGTATTAGTGATGTTATTTTCCAAATTTAATTTTATATAATTGCATTTTATTGACAAAAGAAGAAAATAGTTTTTAATGTCAAAAAATTTACTTACATATTAGGTCGAACTTAAAAAAAGAGAATAAAACAAAGAGGTTCTCCTTTTGAGAAATGGATAAGTGGATTAATTTGATTGTTACACGTTAATCCACAGAATCGCATAAATAACAAAACTTTTATAAAGTATCTCTTCTATTTTTTTTTATTTTTATAATGAATGTAATTAAATCATTTCGACATCTTTATTGTACTAATCATAATCAGAATGTTCTTTGACATACTTATTCTTAGTTCCATTATGCTTAACTTAAATCTTGCAATGATTAGATTTTGCAATATCCATATGTCATTAGCTATTATACTTTCTTGTAAGTATTGTTTTTAATGCATTTAAAAAAGTTATCAACATAATTATTTACTCCAAACAAAAATGGTTAATCATTATTAATTTTTCTACAAAAGCAAATTAAAACTCTAGTAAATTTTTGCCTTTGTTAAAATAATTTGAGTTAGGCATCTCTAAATTTAAATCATAACAGGTTAATTACACGTTTATGAAAGAACAATAAAATAAAAATACGTATACAGTAAAAGGAAAGACAAAAGGAGATGCAAATAAGAAAGTTAAGAATGTGAAATTTGTAGTCAGACACCAGTTGGATTTATCATAATATATTCTCATAAGAATTAAGTGGATATGATTGTAATGTGACTTTTAAACGAATTCGAACCAAAAAATATTGGGTCCACTTCTCCCCAACCAGCAAAATTTTGATTTTGACACTGAGAGGATAATATAGAAATAAATAAAGAAAACAAAACAATTGTATTATTATTGTAATATCTTAATTTCTATAAAAAATATGGAGTATTTCTTTTTAACTATATCTATTTAATCTAATATAATTTTGGATTCTATTTATAAAAAATCAAGATAATTTGTGTACCATATACATAGAAAAGCATATTTTTAGATATATAGACGAATTTATTATCAGATAAAAATAAAACCTATAAACACAAAATTAATATTAATTTTCAACTTTATTTTACAAAGTATATATTTGTGTTAGTGTTATCCATCAACGTCCAAATTAAATTATGCATACACAAAATTTCATCTAAACTTTATAGTTTATGTACATTTAGATCAATAATATCCTAGCGAATTATTGTGTTGCACTTATTTTATATAAAACTCTTTATATGTTTCATTTAAAAAAAACACAATCTTCACAAATATTTTCAAAGAAAGAGTGATTGGGTTAAGTCAAATAATCCAACTAACACACTAGAGGACAAGATGTTGCTTGTGTTGCCTACACACTTTTGAGAAATTGGGACAAGACTCACACTAAATTGTTCATCTAAAATATTCACTAAAATATTAAGATGATTTACAAGTAACAGA
Organism: Leavenworthia alabamica; assembly: GCA_000411055.1. Lineage (NCBI taxonomy): Eukaryota > Viridiplantae > Streptophyta > Magnoliopsida > Brassicales > Brassicaceae > Leavenworthia > Leavenworthia alabamica. The sequence continues at coordinate 42,265 of KE156530.1, forward strand.
TAAATATTAATGAATTTTTAGTGGGTTTAGAAAAGAAGAAAGATAACACAAATTGACAAAAAAGTAGAGGACAACACTTCGCCACTAATCACACTGGTTTGGCCAACTCCATCATTAAAAAGTTTAAACCCCTCCACTGATTAAACTTTAATATATCTGTATGTTGCAAAAATAATATTAAAATATCTGAGTGCCATTGAATAGTATAGATATATTGCATGATTGAGTTAGTAGATAAATAAACCAGATTAACGTTTTCATTTTATTTCGTTCTTCTTTAACTAGAAAATATGAAAGAAAGAAAAAAAACAATGCTTCATGATTTTTTTGTTAAGGAAGGATCCACGAGTTTAAGATGTATTTGTTATTTATAAAATAAAAAAGGAACCGAAAGAAAATAAAATGTAGAATGGTAAGTTGGATACAAAGTGGAAACATGTCGAATTGTGTTCCTTTTACCGACCTCAAAAACACACTAAGTTGGGTTGGTCGGTATATAAATATTAGTGTTTTCATTGCGTCAATTCTAATTTGTTAAAATTCAAAATAATATAATAAATTGATGTTTTGATACAGTACTCTTTATTTTTATCTTTGATCTTAGTGGTAAGTATATCATTTGAAAATGATATAATTATCGATCATAAATGAAGTAGAAATAGTCGACAAACAAAACATCATTCGACGAAACATGAAATATTATTGTTACATGCACGTAGTAAAAATTTCAGATTTTATTTAACTATCTATGCATTTTATGAACGATAAATTATTATTTTTAAATAACTAATAAAACAATTACACCATCAGATAATGATAACCATTTGGAGACAAAAATGGTAGACCGATACTTGATGTGTATCTTCATTTTGGACAGCAGTGATGTGTGTCAAATGAAGAATCGTCGTCTTTTAGAATAATGTTAATATTGACTTGTATACATATATTTGTCTTAGTACATATCAATGTGACAATGTAAATAAAATGATTCTAATCCAACGAATGAGCACACCTTCTTGATGGTCTCTCTTGGTTCTTGATTACTATATTCATTCCAACTAGGACTCTATCGATTTCTTTGTTTTTTTTAAAATAAATAATAAAATCGATCATCTAGAAATCAACTTTAGTTACGTGGACGATATAAAATCAGAGAAGGTGGAGCCGTTGAATTATGATGAAGAAACATAAATATGTTTTTGAAATTTTACTAAATCTTAGTTTAATGAAAATGTCATCAAGTGGGTGAATTAAATGCAAATTTAATAACCCGAAAGCTAAATGACTGTCCAATGAGGGCATCTCCTCACGTGAAGTCGGCCACCACCTATCTATTTTTCAATTATTGATTTGATTTTGCAAAAAAAATCCCTATATTTATTTTATTTGTATAAATTGTATTTTTATAACCAGTTGAACCTAAACATTTGAACTGAGTGACATTTTATGAGTAACAGTTCTTTATAACCAGTCTCGTATTATATATCTTTTAAGAAGAAATTTTAAAACCAAAGAAAAAGACGATTTTCGAACGCAAAAAAAATATATATATAAATAGTAGATTTTGGAAGTAAATGCTGCGGCCTAAGAAATAGCCTGACATACTTATGGATGAATGGCCCCAAAAAGATATACTCCAATTAATCTACATTCATCAACTCTTCTTAATTACTCTACCTACTATGTATATTATAGAAAAAAATAATTACACATAAATTTTACTATCATCAATTCTCCTTTTGTGTGTAATTTTTTATTTACGTACCAAATATCCTGGACACATGTTTGGTTATATGTGAGTGAGATACTTGTGGAGTTGTATCCTAAAGATCCCTTCCTCTAATCAGAATCTTTTAATCATCATGTTAAAGGCTTAAAGCTCCTTAGCCATCTCTCTATATATAACCACCATAAAACTCTGTTCTCTTCACTAAATTACAAAATACCCTAAAAGTTTGTTGTTATTTTGTGTCTCCTGTGATCTCTAATGGAGCAAGAACAACTACCTTCTACTACTACAAGGCCCAAACCAAAGCTACTAAACCGGCTTAACACCTACGTTGGTTCAAGTCGTGTTGGAAAACGCTTTAAACTCGCCGAACGTAATTCAACTTTCACGACGGAGCTTCGTGCTGGTACGGCCACTTTCCTTACCATGGCTTATATTCTTGCCGTCAACGCCTCCATTCTTTCTGATTCTGGTGGTACTTGTTCTGTTACCGATTGTATTCCGCTTTGCTCTGACTCAACGATTACATCTTCCCAGTGTACAGGACCGGGTCTCCGATTAATCCAACCCGATGTTACTTGTAAATTCGACCCGGTTAATCCCGGTTATGCCGCATGCGTTGAAGGAATTCGGAAAGATCTTATCGTCGCCACCGTAGCTGCATCTCTAATCGGATGTGTCATTATGGGATTGATGGCGAATCTTCCTTTAGCTTTAGCTCCGGGAATGGGAACAAACGCTTATTTCGCTTACACCGTCGTTGGATTTCACGGATCCGGTTCAATCTCATACCGGACTGCACTCGCCGCCGTCTTTATCGAGGGATTGGTATTTCTCTTCATCTCCGCCATAGGTTTCAGAGCAAAGCTCGCTAAACTCGTTCCTAAACCAGTCAGAATCAGCTC
>KE156530.1:54341-66855 GCA_000411055.1 Leavenworthia alabamica
TCCGAGCCAAGCTTATGAATTGGAAAGCGATCATTCTCCGTTCTTTTCAAATCCTTTTGTTCTCTTCGGTTTACTCATCAAATCTGCCGTTTCTGCCGGTTTGATCTAAAATACAAGGGAATGTGTGTCGATTTAAAAAACCGGTTTAGTGGTTTTCTAATAAAAAATGTTATTGCTGTCATAAAACTCATTTTAATTGAAGTCAGTTTTGGATTTTAGTAGTTTATTCAGAATTACAATTAAATTCCGATACGTGTAAACCCCCTATTTAATTCGACAAAGCGTGTCGAAACGTAAAATGGAGTAAAATAAGTAAAGAGTCTCAGCAGAGAAAAGTGTAGTAGTGGTTGAAGCTTGTAAGCTTTATTCAGTGTGTATGTCTCTCGTTTCCTAAATCAACAAGACGAAACCACTCTTCTTCTCTATTTTTCAAATTTCTTCATCTTCCTCGATTTCATGGTAAGTATTTCTCTAAATTTGACTACACTCAAACGTTTCGGTTGTACTGTGACTTTTTATTTTCCGGCAGATTTTAAACTATTCCGACGCTTCAGTGTAGAAGAGAAATTAATGATGGAATCAGAAGGAGAAACGACGGTAATTACTTTCTTTTGGTCTCTTCAACTTCACATTCTATTTTGTAACTCTTAAAAATTGCATGCAAAATTTCATAGAAAATCACTGAGATAGTTGTACTGGTGAACAACAGTGATTAACTTGTTTTAATTTTGTAGATGAAAACGATGAGTGACGGTGGTGAGCAGACTTGTCAGATCTGTAGTGATAATGTTGGGAAGACTGTTAATGGAGATCCTTTTGTAGCGTGTGATTATTGTTCATTCCCAGTTTGTAGACCTTGTTATGAGTATGAAAGAAAAGATGGAAACAAGTCTTGTCCTCAATGCAAGACAAGATACATGAGACACAAAGGTACTTTTTGATTCTTCTTCTTTGGTCTTTGTTTTTGTTTTGTGAACTTATAGTTTCTGCGTTTTTATGAATACATTATTTAGGTAGTCCTGCTGTTTCTGGTGATAAAGACGAGGATGGATTTGATGAAGGTGTTGGTGAGTTTTGTTATGCAGAAAACTCACAGAAAGAGAAGATATCAGAGCGTATGCTTGGATGGCATCTTACACGTGGGCAAGGGGAAGAGATTGGGCACTCTGAGTATGACAAAGAGGTTTCTCACAATCTTATTCCTCGGCTCACTAGTACACAAGAGGTGAGACACTATGGATTCTCCTTCTTTCTTGCATTTACATCAAGCCTAGCTAGCTTAAGTTACTTGTGAATGTTGGGATCTGATGTTTTTTATTGCTTATTGATAGGTTTCTGGAGAGTTTTCTGCTGCTTCACCTGAACGCTTGTCTGTGTCTTCTACTATAGCTGCTGGAAAGCGGCTTCCCTACTCATCTGATAATCATTCACGTAGTTACCTTTTCTTTACTATTTGAGGATCATATATATGTACCAAGGCTACTCTATTTTGTTAGCACTATACCCTGTTGTATATTGTCTTGCAGCTAACAGAAGGATTGTGGATACTGGCTCAATAGGATTAGGCAATGTAGCCTGGAAGGAGAGAGTTGACGGCTGGAAAATGAAGCAGGAAAACAAATCTGGTCGTATGAGCTCTCTAGCTGCTTCTGAAAGGGGTGTAGGGGATATTGATACCAGTACTGATGTCTTTGTTGACGATGCTTTGCTGTGAGTACTAATTGTGTTATCTCTTTGGTACCTGCGAGTACTCGGTGTTGGTCATGGAGCACTTTCAGGAAGTCCTGTGTTCTCTTCCTAAGTGATGTACTGACTCAATTTGTGTTAATTCTAATATGTTCAGGAATGACGAAGCACGGCAGCCTCTTTCTAGGAAAGTATCTATTCCATCTTCACGGATAAATCCCTACAGAATGGTTATAATGCTACGGCTTGTAATCCTATGTCTCTTCTTGCATTATCGTATTACAAATCCAGTGCCAAATGCATTTGCTCTATGGCTGGTATCAGTGATATGTGAGATATGGTTTGCCATATCATGGATTTTGGATCAGTTCCCCAAGTGGTTTCCTATTAACCGGGAAACATACCTCGATAGACTATCCTTAAGGTATGCTATATTTCTCTCTTTTGAGCTGTAACATAATGATTGCCTGTCTGGGAATATATGCTAATATTAACTTCATCACAGATATGATCGTGAAGGCGAACCATCACAGTTAGCTGCTGTGGACATTTTTGTGAGTACTGTTGACCCCTTGAAGGAGCCCCCTCTGGTGACAGCCAATACAGTACTCTCTATTATGGCGGNTCTGAGTTTGCACGAAAATGGGTACCATTCTGCAAGAAATATAATATTGAGCCTCGAGCACCAGAATGGTACTTTGCACTGAAAATCGATTACTTGAAGGATAAAGTTCAACCATCATTTGTCAAAGATCGCAGAGCTATGAAGGTAAGTTTGTAATCTAGTCGTTCAAAACAGCCACAATTACTTATTTCCATGCTATGATTACCTGTTATATTTCTGGCAGAGGGAGTATGAGGAATTCAAAATCCGAATAAATGCACTTGTTTCTAAGGCTCAGAGAGTTCCTGAAGAAGGTTGGGTTATGAAAGATGGTACACCATGGCCTGGAAACAACACAAGGGACCATCCAGGAATGATCCAGGTAAGGGATAATAGAAATTTACTAGTCTAGTAGTAACTTGTTCCCTCATTCTCTATAAGCTAGCTCATTTTGAAGATTGCAACTGAGGTATCATTTGCTGAGGGCAGGTTTTCTTAGGAGAAAATGGTGGATTGGACGCAGAGGGCAATGAGCTTCCACGTTTGGTCTATGTTTCTAGAGAAAAGCGACCGGGTTTCCAGCACCACAAGAAGGCTGGTGCTATGAATGCACTTGTAGGTTTCTGATCAATGTTTCTTTTATATTCTTTCTATATTCGAATCTAATTAGCAACTATCTTCACTTGTGAACAGGTTAGAGTTTCAGCAGTCCTTACTAATGGACCTTTCCTATTGAATCTTGATTGTGATCATTATATAAATAACAGCAAGGCCTTGAGAGAAGCTATGTGCTTTCTAATGGACCCAAACCTTGGGAAGCAAGTGTGTTATGTGCAGTTCCCACAGAGATTTGATGGTATCGATAGAAACGATAGATATGCTAACCGTAATACGGTTTTCTTCGATGTAAGTTGAGCTTGACTTAATTTATGTCTATTTATTATGATATTTAATAGTTTTTAGCTGTAAAATATCTGTGATGGGCTCTTCAGATAAACTTGAGAGGCTTAGATGGGATTCAAGGACCTGTATATGTGGGAACTGGGTGTGTTTTCAACAGAACTGCATTATATGGTTATGAACCTCCACTGAAACCAAAACACAAGAAACCAAATGTTTTATCTAGACTTTGTGGAATATCAAGAAAGAAGAATGCCAAATCTAAAAAGGAATCTAACAAGAAAAAATCTGGCAAGCACACAGATTCAACCATTCCTGTATTCAACCTCGAGGATATAGAAGAGGGAGTTGAAGGTAAACATGTTTCCTACATGCTTTTGTATTTTTCTAGATTTGGATTCTCATATCTCTGAGCTATTAATATCTGCAAAATCAGGTGCTGGTTTTGATGATGACAAGGCACTCTTGATGTCCCAAATGCGCCTGGAGCAGCGATTTGGACAATCCGCTGTGTTTGTTGCATCTACTTTAATGGAAAATGGAGGTGTTCCTCCATCTGCAGCTCCAGAAGACCTTCTCAAAGAAGCTATTCATGTCATTAGCTGTGGATATGAGGACAAAACAGAGTGGGGAACTGAGGTACTTACCCATTTCTACTACATTTTGATTCTTACACCCCTTCTCATGAGCCTATATTTAAACCCTTACCTTTTTGTTGTCATTGTTCAGATTGGATGGATCTATGGCTCTGTTACAGAAGATATTCTTACTGGATTCAAAATGCATGCCCGTGGTTGGAGGTCGATTTACTGTATGCCAAAACTACCTGCATTCAAAGGATCTGCTCCAATTAATCTTTCTGATCGACTCAACCAAGTCCTCCGATGGGCTCTTGGTTCAATTGAGATTCTCTTCAGTAGGCATTGTCCAATCTGGTATGGTTATGGAGGGAGACTTAAATTTCTGGAGAGGTTTGCATATGTGAACACAACCATTTATCCAATCACATCCATTCCTCTCCTCATGTATTGCACATTACCTGCCGTTTGTCTGTTCACCAACCAATTCATTATTCCTCAGGTTTGCTCTCTTGAATAGTGGTTCTCCGGTCTGAACTTCAATAGCCTAAGTGATGTTGTTCAATTGTTGTTTGTCCTTTATTTGTAGATAAGTAACTTGGCAAGCGTATGGTTTCTATCTCTCTTTCTTTCAATTTTTGCTACTGGTATACTGGAAATGAGATGGAGTGGTGTGGGCATAGACGAATGGTGGAGAAATGAACAGTTTTGGGTCATTGGTGGTGTATCAGCTCACTTGTTTGCAGTCTTCCAAGGTCTACTTAAAGTCCTTGCCGGTATCGATACCAACTTCACAGTCACTTCAAAAGCATCAGATGAAGATGGTGACTCCGCTGAGCTTTACTTGATCAAATGGACAACACTTCTAATCCCACCAACGACTTTACTTATGATAAACCTCGTAGGAGTGGTTGCAGGAGTCTCTTATGCTATCAATAGTGGATACCAGTCTTGGGGTCCTCTCTTTGGTAAACTCTTCTTTGCCTTTTGGGTGATTGTTCACTTGTACCCATTCCTCAAAGGTTTGATGGGACAACAGAACCGTATTCCAACCATTATTGTGGTCTGGTCTGTCCTTCTTGCATCCATCTTCTCACTGTTATGGATTCGAGTTGATCCGTTTATAACTAGAGTCACCGGACCGGATGTGGTGGAATGTGGAATCAACTGTTGAGGTAAGTGTTTTGGGCAACACATTTTGTCATGAGTTACTATGTGACATAACAATGTTCGGTGTATTAGTGTAAGTGAATGTATAAAAGTGTTGACTGTGAAGCAAACATCGTCTCTATGAATGGAAACTTAATCCTAGCGTTTGTAGTTGATGTTTTGAGGGGAGCATAGATAGTGTTTGCGTTTAAAACTCATTTCTTTTGAGAGATCAATAGATGATATGAACCCATCCAATTCCATACCATAAGAGTTTTAGAAACTCAGAATCTGTGAACATTTATTTGACAATAAGAGTTTTAGAAAAACTGACTCAGAAGATTTAAACTTAGTCATAGACTCATAGGTTCTTGTAGAAAAGGAGCGACTTCATGCTTCAGAATCTGTGCTCAAGCTTCTCTTGTTCCTTGAAGTACTGAGCATACCTGCAAAATTTTGTATTTAAAGATTTAAGTAGAGAAGCTATATGGTTAAGATGCATGGAGCAACAGTTTTGGTCAGATTGATCAACAAATTAATGGCTTCAAGAGCAAGAACTCAACCAAGTTTTATATTAAAAACTAATTGGCTAATGATAACGATGCAATTAAAATCAGCTTAGCTCTTCAAATGTAATCATCACCAACGATACTAATTGTTACTCATTCTCGAGCAACACCTAGAGTTTAATGGTCTTCTCCAGCTAACGTTATCATCTCTCACCAATTAACAACCCTAAATCCATTCCCGCTGCACAAGCTCGATGACACACAAACCGCAACAACCAGATCGGAGCTCTCTGACGATTTATTTACCAATCAATGAATGAGATAGAGAAAGATAGAGTACCAGTAGGTTCCGACGACTGGAGTGACGAGGAGAGTGGCGCTGATCCAATTCTCAGAGACCTTGTGGTGGATCTTCTCCGGGAGATCCTTCCAGAGTCCGGTCATAATTTTCTGCTGAAACGGAGAAAGTGCGTAAATCACCGCCTTCAACTTCACCGGCTGCTTCCCCATTTTTTCTCGTCTCCGACTAACAACCCCCAAAATCTGATTTAACCTAAAAATAAAACAAAATCTCAATGATTTTAAATTTTTAATCTTATTTTTGGTTCGGTTACATTTCCGATTTAACCGGATGACTTGGGTCTAAATTTGATAGTTATTCGTTTTGGTATGTTTTGGTTCGATCCGGTTATAAACCGAATTCGGTAACTGCTAGTTTAAGTCGGTTGAAGATTACGAGGATCGATCAAAGGAGACGATGAAGATCTTCCACGTTCCCTGCCTAGAAGACAACTACTCCTATCTGTGAGCGATTTCTACAATATTTCTTCCATTTCGTTTTTATTGTTTATCTGATTGATTTGGTTCATCATCAAATTTGGATTGTTTCTTCTGGTTTTTAAAAAAGGATAATCGATGAGAACACTGGAGAAGCGGCGGTTGTGGATCCAGTTGAGCCGGAAAAGGTGATCGCATCGGCTGAGCAGCACCGTGCTAAGATCAAGTTCGTACTTACCACGCATCATCACTGGTAAAAAAAAAACTCACTTCCCTCTTATTTCACTACAAGTCAGGTTCGTACTCACCACGTATCATCGCTAGATTCTGATCCTCGATATCAACATTAGTAGAACTCTATAACTATTTCTCAGTTTTCTGATCAAATCTTGGGAATTTAAAGAATATTCCCACCATAGTTAGCTTCTTCTGCTATCAGTTTAGCTGAATTAGTGGTTACTGCAGTCATTTTCGTGAGTAAGGGTGTTTAACCAACTTAAAGTCTGATGCTTGCTGCATCTTAATGCTTCAGATACAGATGTCTGGGTACTTTTTTGGAGTCGGTGCATTAGTAATTCACGTCTTGAAGATGCTAGATTTTTATGTTCTATAATCCATATAATGGCTGCCTTGTATTCTATATTGTGGGGTTTGAGGCAGCAGTTTCATTTTAACGCTCTGTCTTTAATTTGTTTTTGCTTGATATCTCTTTGATATGATGAAAGGGATCATGCTGGTGGAAATGAGAAGATTAAGCAGTTGGTGCCTGGGATCAAAGTATATGGAGGTTCTTTGGATAAGGTGAAAGGATGCACTGATGCGGTTGATGATGGTGATAAGTTGTCTTTGGGTCAGGATATTAACATATTGGCTCTCCACACCCCTTGGTAAGTTCCCTTTTTATGACTTTTGATACATATCATATAACTCTAATCTTATAGAATTGGTCATTTTTTCTTGTTACCGATGATTCAGCTGATATATCTCCTTGTTACAGTCACACCAAGGGTCACATAAGCTATTATGTAACCGGTAAAGAAGAAGAAAATCCAGCCGTGTTCACTGGAGATACACTGGTAAGTGGCAATGAAATCTGGATGGATACTCATTCTAACTAAATCTTTGAAGTTTTTAACATTAGCCACCAAATCCTCAACAGTTTTGTCTTAGATCCTAATGAATCATGAATCTTTATCTTATATAAACATTGTGTTTCTGCACAGTTTGTTGCTGGATGTGGAAAGTTTTTCGAAGGGACAGCTGAACAAATGCATCAGTCATTGTGTGTGACTCTAGCATCATTACCTAAACCAACACTGGTTTACTGTGGCCACGAGGTAAAAAAGACAACAGCTTTAGTATAGTCTTTTGAGTTCTCAACTCATAAAATGGATGCATATAAACTGAATAAGCTGCTATTCATTTCTTATTATCCTCAGTACACTGTTAAGAACTTGGAATTTGCTTTATCGGTGGAGCGAAACAATGAGAAGATACAGCATAAGTTATCATGGGCACGTCAACAGCGCCAAGCAGATCTTCCCACAATCCCTTCAACACTTAAGGATGAGCTCGAAACAAACCCATTTATGCGCGTTGATAATCCAGAGATACAGGTTACTAACTTTATTCGTTTTCACACAGATTTTTGTTTTTCTGTTTTAATCAGTTCACTGTTGATATCGATCTATACTCTTGTCTCATCTCGGGAACAAATTTGTTATTGTGCAGGATAAACTCGGTTGCAAATCGCCGATTGATACACTGAGGGAAATTAGGAACAAGAAGGATCAGTGGAGGGGTTGAGAAATGTAGAGCTTTCCCGTTTAAAACCTTTTGTGTTGTGTGCGTGTGAAAAATGTTTAAACGTTGATGTTTGTATTTTGTAGTATGTGTGTAACTGTTAACCGGTTTGTTAAACCGAAATCAGACCGACCTGTAACCCAAGTTACTTTAGTGATAATTGGGTTATCCCGTCCTCATCTTGGAATGTTTTGATTTTTGATATTTTCCGTTTAATCCAATGTAGAACTAAACCGGTGCTATCATATATCTTTGTGTCGGCTAAGTTCACGAGTTGCAGACTGAATTGATAATACTATGAATTTATGAATCTTAAGCTTTGGATGTGACACAATTGAATTGAGAAACAATATGTCAATAATATAACAAAAAAGGTCCAATACTTTATCCTGCCTCATATTATTGCCAAGTGGCAATGAACAGAGATAAGAGTTAGGCATTTTACGTTTGGGTCCTCCTTCTTCATCCAATAAACATAACTAGTCCAATGGATTGAAGGTGAGAAGCGAGAAGCGAGAACCGAGAAGTCAGTCGAATTTCACCAGCTAAAAGACATGGTTCTTAAGTCTTCTTTAACAATCACTGTGTTAGACTCCTAAACCTGTGTGTATTGTTTTATTATTATTTAAAAAGTAGAGGACAAAATCGTTATCTTTTCGGTCTAGGAAGCAACAATGAATTTAAACACCACATGCTTCTGCTTCATGAACCAACAAAACCAGATTTTTTCTACTTTCACTTCCTTATCTTCCAACTACAAGTATACTTCAGATTTCTCGAGACCACATTTTCAGATGTCTTACCGGATCTCCGGCCAACCTTCTCGCCGTCTGCCACATCGTTTTATCGTATCCAATGCTGCTGCTTCTTCACCTTCTCTCTCTGGCTCCTCAGGTTCTAAACCTAACACATTATAGATTTTCCTTCTCTTTTATTAAGTTCCATCTAAAAGATTCAGTCTTTCTGCTAAATTTGAAACATTTTGGGCTTCTAGCTTGAGTTAGATGTGTGTCACAAATTGTGCCTTTTAAAACCCTTAAAGATCTACTTTATATAAGTAATCTTCCTGATCAAAATGTCTTCATGAATTGTCAGGTGAATATTTAGATAGTGGAGCTCAGAGAAAAGAGGAGATCGAAGCTGCAACAGAACAAGATCCAATGAACTTAGCTGATCCAGACAGCTGTTTCTGTGAGTTTCAAGGTGTTCATATACACCACAAAGTGTTTGATCCACATACACACTCTGATAATGTTTCACTCACAAGCCTCGATCCTCAAGGAACACTAAAAGCTTCTTTTCCTATGATTCTATTGCACGGTTTTGGCGCTTCTGTGTTCTCCTGGAACAGAGTTATGAAGCCTCTAGCTCGGCTTGTCCGTTCAAAAGTTCTTGCCTTTGATAGACCTGCATTTGGATTGACTTCACGTATTCTTCACCCATTTAGTAATACTACAACCAATGATGCAAAACCATTCAATCCTTACTCCATGGTGTATTCAGTACTTACCACATTGTATTTCATAGATTTTCTTGCCTCTGAGAAAGCAATTCTCATGGGGTAAGTAAGTAAGTTAGTAGGTTCCATACACTTACATTTCTTATTCAAATTCCATCATCATAAGCTGACATTGTTGTTTTTCATATGTTGTAGCCATTCTGCAGGTTGCCTTGTAGCTGTAGATTCTTACTTTGAAGCTCCTGAGCGTGTTGCTGCTCTCATTCTAGTCGCTCCAGCTATATTCGCTCCTCGTTCCATAAACAAAACTGGTGATGAAGATAGCCGCGGCAAAGAAGATTCCACAAACAAGTTTTTAGGGACTTTAGTTGAGTTAAGCAAAAGAGTTATTAGAGTAATCGTAAGAGCATTAACAGGAATGGCTAATATGCTGAGTTCTCTCTACAAGAAAGCTTTAGCAGCTTTCCTCAGATCATATCTTGGAGTAATGCTGGTACCGCCTTTTTCTCGGCCTCAGATCTCATTTTCATTTGTTCTTACTTCTTAGACCAAGAGAAGTCTGTTTACGTACAACCTAGAAAGGATCTTGCTAGATGTGTGTTAAGGTTTTGGTTTGTGTCATTAGGTGAGGATGGCTATCAATAAATTTGGAGTAACAGCTGTTAGAAACGCGTGGTACGACTCAAAACAAGTAACAGATCATGTTGTTGAAGGTTATACTAAGGTGATTTTTTCTTGACTTCTCTACATTGTTGTCATCATACATAGATAATGTGATTTGTAATTTATGTGGAAAAAATAAACAGCCTCTAAAAGCCAAGGGATGGGACAAAGCTTTAGTGGAGTTCACTGTTGCTACACTAACAGATAATAATGGTTCAGAGAAGAAACCTTCATTAGCTAAAAGACTCCAAGATATCAAATGCCCTGGTAACATCTCCAATATATGCAATGTGTTGTGGATTTGTATGGTTTGAACCAGTGATATGATATTATATATCTTCATGTTGGTAAATAGTTTTGATTGTGACGGGAGATACGGACCGGATTGTACCAGCATGGAACGCTGAGAGGCTAGCAAAAGCCATACCAGGATCGGTGTTTGAAGTAATTAAGAAATGTGGACATCTTCCTCAAGAGGAAAAGCCTGATGAGTTTATATCTATTGTTGCAAAGTTTCTAGAGAATGTTTTTGGTGGGTCACAAGAAGAAGAAGTGGACTTGAAGTTCCAAGGCATTGTGTCATGAAATGAAACTAAATATTTGGGTTCAAAGAGTTTTATGGGTTTGGGTCTAAATTTAAGAGAATCTTGATGTTACCGGATCACACTATTTTTATTATTATGTTATGTTATTCTTGTAGATTTGTGAAATGTCATGAAAAGAACGTCCTAAGAATACCAACATAATTGACAAGAAAAATAATATTTTAGTATATGTTTTTTTGTTTTATTGATACATAGAATACTTAATACAAAATAATATACAATTTAGTTTATAGATAGGATAATTTTTCCGGCAATAAGTATAGGAAGATATGTTTTTATGGGATTTACCATAGAATACGAAGATAGGTCGGAGCATAAACCGCATACAGGTGTTAAACATGAGGCGGACCCAGACAAAAAATTAAGTGGGGTCACCTTGTTAAAAACCACAAGTACAATACAAACTAATTATTTTATTTTAGATATAATATATTAATATGAAATTTACACACTCATCTTCTTGAAACTTGATTTCTCCATCACCATTTCTACTTTATCCGTCTGCACAACTACTTACCAGAAATATACTATTCTGGCTTCTTTTGTTCAATTCAAGGTAAAATAGAAATCAAAAGATCCTATGCAATCACATTTCCTATGACATAAAATTACATAACAAGATCCTCGGACAGAGACCATAGTTTTACGAGAAAGATTTTTCAATCTAAGTGTATGTGTATCTACGGACTACGATCAAGACGATTGTATCTAGACAAAATCTAGGTCAAATTTCTATAAGAGAAAGTTTTGTTTATCAATTTATTTACTCAGAGAATCTACCACACTTGGAAAGAGATACATATAATCACTTAACCAAAACTTACAACCACTGGACGAGGAAGCTCGAAGAAGCTTGCTTGAGAATTGTGAGTAACATTATACAAGGATTCACTAGGAACCTCGTAACCCTAGATTTTCTCACTCTATATTAATTTTTAATATAAATATAAATAAAGAACCCTAGATATTTTCACCTTTATTAATTTTGAATATAAAGAGTAATAAATATCTTATGAAATTTAATTAGGTTCTTTAAATAGAACTACTTACTACAGTTTATATCGCACATGAGTCACGTGGTTTGCTTGCGGTGCAAGTTAAGTCTAAAATATTACTCTCTCTATTTTGCAATATATGTAGTTTTAGGTTTTTTCATACTTATTAAGAAAAATGTTAAATTCTCTATTTTATCCCTAATCAATATATTAGTTAAAATTCTGATTGGTTGTTGTTTAAAATTAATAGGGATAACATTAGAATATTGTTTTAAAATATTTATTGAAAATCTAAACTTACAATTATTTTGAAACAAATAAAAAACCTTAAAACTACATATATTGTAAAACATAGGGAATATAAAATACTTTTTTCACTTTCCATTAACGATGTAATACAATGACTAAATAAGATCTTTTCAAGTACTGATGAAAATTATACAAAACAAAGATAAACAACCTAATAAGGATTTTAACAAGTTTTTAAGAATGAGGCTATAAATCATCAGAAGATAAATGGATCTATCTTCTCACGGATCTCTTGACCTGAGGCTTCTCATATTTACTTTTCTTATTAGGGAGAGTTTCAAGAACTTGTATTGTCCTCTTTCTCTTAGCTGTAAAATATCAAGTTATGAGCATAAAGAAGGTATTAAAAGAATGGTAATATTGAACTAACCATTCTCGACTTGTTGATAACTCTCTTGGAGTCTTCGCTGTGCAAGCTCAAACTTTGCTTCTGGATCCATAGCTTTTGGTTTCTGATACAAAGACAATAGCTATTAG
>KE156530.1:87431-104448 GCA_000411055.1 Leavenworthia alabamica
TCCACACGGCTGGCTTATTACTTAGGGAAGAGGGCAACGTCGACAAATATACTTTAATCAAAAACCGTGTAAAGGCCCTAAAATATAACTTAGACAGAGTATAATAAAACTTTTGAGTTTTGACCATGACCGTGTCAAGGCCCAGAATCTAACTTACAAAGAGGACAAGAACTCGTTTGATCAAGACTCGTGTCAAAAGATACGGACTATAAAGTATAAACAAAGTACGGTTTTGAGGCTATATGGTCTTTATAAGTAGATCTCTACGGCCCATTTTTATGATTTGGGCCTTTGAACTAATGTTTTGGGAAAAAGGCCTGGTTGTGTTTACGCTCTGGATCTGCAAGTTGTGTGTTGACAAATTTAACCCACAAACAAAAAAAAAACACTGACACGAAAAAAATGAATAAAAACACCAAAGGAAGCATCTTTCTTATTATTCTCTCCCCCACTTGGGATTACGAGAGAGAGAGATTAAGGTCATCGTTTCTCATCGGAATGCTCATCAGAAATAATCTCCTTCTGGTTTCCTTGATGTGTTTTCTCTTCTAATCTCCGGTGAGAGAGAAAGCAAGATCGAGAATAAGGATTTAAAAACAAGCAAAGGAGATATATATAACCTATCATCTATGGCCGAGAAGGAAGCTATGGTGGATCCTTTTTTGGTCGAGGCTCTTCAGAATCCTCGTCATCGTCTCACCAGTTAAGTCTATTTTACCCATACCCACGTTTCAATTTTGCTTTCTCTCTGTTGGGTTTGATTTGATTTTTGTTCATTCATTTCGTGCTAGTTTTCTAGGGTTTCGTTGAAATTATGAGTTTATCTGATGATAATTAGGGTTTTGATGTATGCTTGAAGATTAGATCCATGACTATTGATAATCATCTGCCTCCAAATATTAAAATTACTTAGCTTCTTAGCTCAATTACAATTCTCATAATTGAGATTGCTTCATCGGCCATTAACGTTGAAGCTTTAGTAATCAAATCACTTTGGTTTTGCATTACCGTCTTTCTAAACTTGGTCCTCTCTAAGCTCAATTATCAAATCACTCTGATGTTGCCTTTGTTGTATGTGTTTTAGTTTTGCGGATGGAGCTTGATATTCAGAAGTTCTTTCAAAACCCTGAGCAGCTTCAATTCGAGTTCCAGCCTTTTCCAACATCATACCTGCGTCTTGCTGCACATCGAGTTGCTCAGCATTATGGACTAGTAACCATGGCTTTGGACAATGGTAATGGTGCTCTAGATGGATCCGATAACAGAATCCTAGTGACTAAAACACCCGAAAGTAGATTTCCGCATGTCTGCTTATCCGAAATCCCTGTGAAACAACCTGAGAAGGGTAGACCTGAAGGTTTCAAAATCGCAATTAAGCCTAGACCTAAGAGAGGATCTGGTTCTAGTGGTAGTGGATCAGGAGTTCAACAGAATCTTTTAAGAAGTGTTGAGGAGAGAAAAGAAGAATATGATAAAGCTCGTGCTAGGATCTTTAACAGCCCAAGCAGCTCGGACTCTGAAGATTCTTCATCACTACGACCTCCTCCTCCTCCTCCTCTTGAAGCGAAACCCACATTTATACCCCGAAATGAGACTGAAGTAGCGCCGGTTAATAATAATCCTGTTGATCCGGTTACTCGAGAATCTGGACGGACTTCTCGAGTAGCCATTATCAGAGATAGAGAAAAAGATCGATATGACCCTGATTATGATAGAAGCTATGACAGGTATGTCGCGGATCCTGCTTACAGGTAAACCTTTCCATCTCTTTAATGACGACATTTAAGAGAACTAAATAGGTATACACTCTGCAAAATAAAGGTCATCTATCTTGTTTATAGGTATGTTAGGGTTATGCCTTCTGGCCAAAGCTTCAATCCAATACCTATCCACATTCCATTTCATGATTGGGTTTTCCCCCAGATGCCAAGAGCTCATCATCAGGCTAATCTAAACTATGGACATCCGCTAAACCCAGCCATGAGTCCGTTTACCAATAACCCAGCAGCTTATACACCATGGCCAAACTTACCGGCTATGAACTATGCACAGCCGTTGAACGGTTCAGACACAAATCTCTTCAGGTTTGTTCATACGAAACTGTTGTTTTTGTTTCCATTTGATTGATTATCCACTTGAATCAAGTGCTTACATGTAGTTTGGCTACAGGCATCCTTCTGCAAGCAATCCCTGATGGACAAGAGTAGTGTTTGAGTAGTTCAATGACTGTATGAAAAAAATCAGATTCTATAGATATATTAAGGCTTTAGGAACTCTCTGTTATGTTCCCAAACAATGGCTACTTCTTTCTTATATCACAAGACATCGACTCTTTCTTTCCTTAAATTATATAATTATCGAACTTTGAATGAACACCAAATGATACTTTGTTTAATTGTTCAAATGGAACTTGGAATATGATTCTTGAACTAGACTCATCTTTTTAACTTTTATGGAAAGATTCTCTCGGTATTAAATATAAACAAATAATCGTATTTGTTATGAAAAAATTAATAATAATCAAAAATTAAAATATTTAGAGGGGTATATTGAACTTATGGTTTGATGAGATTTTATTTTTAAATAGTTATTGAAATTTAGTGTTATTGAAACCGTGATTTTTAAAAATACCATGAAATCCAAGAAAATAATATAAGGATTTTAGAGGATTTTTCATTTAAAAATACAAATATTAAAATCTCATGGTTTTAGGTGAGATTTTATAGAATTTTATAACAAAACTCTAAAATCATTCAAATTCAAACAAAACATCTCAAATCTCAATATTAATTTACACAATATTAATTTTACAGAAAAAAATTGGATAGAATAAATCGAAATACACACTCTTTATGTGAATAACCGTAAAAGATATTTAATATAACAGATTGATGAGTTGAAAAGTCTATTACTAAAGAAGAAGAAAATATTTTAAAAAGAAAAAAAAAACAAAGAACGAGATCTGACTTGGTGAGACAAGAAAAAACATGACAGCAAAGAACCTACCACCATTGCTTTAAATTATATCATTCCTCTCCCAAATAATTAAAGCTTTCTAACATAAGAAGAAAAAAGAAAAATACTTTATTGGGTTTGGTCTCTTCAATGATTCCACATATACGACTTTATAAACAAGTTGTGGGTATGTAATGTATGATTCTGATCCTGCCTTTCATTGTCTTGTCTCTTTTGCTTATTGGCAACTTCATGTTTTTTGTGTACATTGTACTATTGTATCCATTATTATAATTAGCTATGGGCAATCGGATCGGGTTGTTTGGATCGGTAAAATTTGAAATAAATCGGATTCGGATTAATCGGATATTGATGAATAAGTTAATCGGTACAGTTTTATTTATAGTTCGGATTTCGGATCGGATCTAATCGGTTTAAAATAATCAATTTATTTGGTTTATTCGGATTGTTCGGATTAAAATTTGATTTTTGAAATAAAATTATATAATTTTAATAGAATAAATCGATTAAATAAAATTTTTGATCCTATTAATCCGAATTTTTTTTGCATTGATGCGATCCGATTAAATCTTGATCCGAACCGATTAATCCGAAATTTTTTTTTCCGGTTTATTCGGTAAATTTTAAAATTTCCGAACAACCCGATTACCGAATAATCCGATCTGTTTAATCCGAATGCCCATAGCTAATTATAATCACCGATCAGTGTCAGTCACACATATATATATATATATCTTCTCAAATAACATATTTTTTATTGAAAATATATCAGATGTATAATTATCCACATTCACAATCTTGTAAATTAAACCTTTGATAAAGCAAATTAGAAAAGTAAGTGAACAATTTTAGCAGATGCTGCTGTATACTTTGATGAGAATATTTTTGAGTGTCAAGAGTTACAAACAAACACAACTCAGCTTTAAGAACAAATCTAAAACAACCTTTGACCTGAAGAAGCTTCAAACACAGATCTTGTTCACACAGTTATGTTGGCTTGTATCAATGTTCTTGAAGATTGCATATACATTTTGTGACCTATAAAAGAATCAAAAAATTTACCAATAGATGAAAAGGGTAAAGAATCAGAATCTTGAAGAAAAGCTTATTACCTGAAGATTTATTTACTTTAATCATCTCGAGTTGGGAATAAAGTTAATACAGTTCTTCCTTCATTAACGTTTCCAGATTCCAAATCTTCAGTATAATTACCAACTGAACTATGCAACAATGGTGTATTCATTCTATGAAGTAATTGTTGCTGATTATTCCTCATCAAGAACGAAGTATCAACTTTCCCATTCGCCGTCGGTGAACCAAAATGACCGGCTGTGATTTGACGGTGATGAAATTGAGACGGTGGTTGTAAATGAGTATTAGCAAGAGTTGATGATGTGATTGGAATAAAATGATGATCGGAGCTATGAACACGATTAGGATGAAGAAAATGAGAAGGAACCGGAGAGGTAGCAAAAAGACGATCAGTCGCCGGATCTGAAGCACCGGAAGAGAAACCTTGCATTCTCTTAAGATAAAGTCTATATTTTTGTAAATGACTAGCAACGTTTTCTCTAGTTAAACCATCAACACTCATAAATTGCATAATTGTTTTAGGAACTGCGTTTTTGATTCCTAAATGTGAAACAGCATCAACGAAACGTTTATGTAGTTGTGGTGTCCAAACAAGACGAGGTCGTTTTAATGTTCTTGCTGGTTCGTCTATGGTAGCTCCTGAGATTAGATCTGTTGAATCTGTAGTGAATTCGTTTGATGAATTGGGTTGTGATGGTGTTGTTTGATGAGGTTGATTAGAGATTTGGATATTGAAAGCGAGAGCTAGATTAGGTGAGATTAGAGATTGAGATAAAGGTATGAGTTCTTCTGGTGATGGAAGATCTTCTTCCCATTTTGATAACCACTCTGTTGATTCTTCTTCTCTCATTATCTTGAGCACAACAGAGAAAGAATCTGAGAAATAGATGATGATGATTGAGAAAGATGGAGATAAGTTTATGATGGAGAAATCATGAGAGTACTTACCAAATCTACAATAATTATATTTATTTGGATATTTTTATTTTTATTACATAGTTTTCTTGAGATTCAATCATATCAAAGACTCGACCGACGATAACTTACTTTAATGTCTCAAATGCCAAGAAGACGCAAAAAGGAGATTCGTGGCGTGAAAGTGGGCTGGGCCAGTATAATTCTTTTTGGGCTTTTAATGCCCATCATATTCTAATAACACTGTTCACTATAATAGAACAAAGTCACAAACACACGATTAAAATTTCAAAGTTCTTTCAATTCTTCAAATCTCTCTCTCACTTTCTATTTTGCCTCAATTAGGGTTATTCATTCCAAATCCAAAGGAAGAGTATTTTAGGAAAGGATTTTGGAATTCTGTAGAGTCCAACCCTGATCATGTCAGCATCAACGGTGTCAATCACTGCTAATCCCACGGCGGCGATTAAGCGTACGCCGGTTCTCTCCGGTGAGAATAAACCTAATTTTGATTTCCCTCCCAGCGAATCGCATGCAGTTGGAGAATCGTCTGCTGGTACGACCCGGGATCTGATTCGCGCCGCTGAAAGATCTGACATAGGTCCGGTGACAAGGAAATCAGGATCCACCGCGACGGGGACTAATACAACTACCACGCAGCGTCGAACGCGCAAGGTTCAGGGGAATAAGACAGACAAAGCGCAGTGGAAGAGAGTTGTTAGGGTATTCGCGAAGCAATTTGGGGCTCTTCTCTTACTCGTTGGGTTGATTCAATTGATTAGGAAATTGACTTTGAAGGATACGTCTCTATCTTCTTCGAATTTCCCAATTGAAACAGAGATGGTTCTATCGGAATTAGAGAGTCGAATTTCGGCAGTTGATGGTTTAGTAAAGACCACGACGAAGATGATGCAAGTCCAAGTCGAATTTCTTGATAAGAAGATGGAAAGCGAATCAAGAGCATTAAGGCAGACTATTGATTCAACATCTTCTACGTTGCAGACTGAGTTGAAGAAGATAGAGTCTAAGACAGAGACATTACAGGCTTCCATTGATGAAATTAGTGCTAAACCTTTGGTATCTAGAGAGGAATTAGATAGGGTTTACGAGGAATTAAAGAAGGGTAGTAAGGTTGATGATTCTTCTGTTAGTATTGATGAATTGAGAGCTTATGCCCGTGACATTGTGGTGAAAGAGATTGAAAAGCATGCTGCAGATGGTCTTGGCCGAGTAGATTATGCATTAGCGTCTGGTGGAGGTTTTGTAATGGAGCATTCGGATCCTTATCTTGTTGGAAATGAGGGTAATTGGTTTGGGACAAGCAGGAAACGGGTTCATAGCAAAGCGGTTAACATGTTAACTCCGAGTTTTGGGGAGCCTGGAAAGTGTTTTCCTCTGAGAGGAAGTAATGGCTATGTTCAAGTCAGACTAAGAGCACCAATAATACCAGAGGCTGTTACCTTGGAACATATCTCAGTGGTAATACTAACATCTCATACTATACTTTCACAGGATGATCAATTTATGTTTGTTAATTTGAGCCCTGAGAAGGGTTCTCTGTGATATGTTTTGTTATTGAGATGCCATGCCATGTACTTTGGAGTTCGGATATGATTGCTGGTGAGTGGTGACAATGTGCGATAGAATAGAGGGCAATAAACTAATTTTTGAATTTGGTTTTTGTAGCTTGAGATATAGTTTTGGGAACTAGCTGTAAAATATGCATGGATTTAAGTTGCTTAACCAGTACCTGTTTCTGTCTTTGAGTTTACCGTTTGTTCGTTTTTGCAGTCCACTCGCCCTAGCAGTTAATGTAATTAGTGTTAATAAGCCGTTGTGTTCTTGTTCATATCTAAATTTACAATGAGTTGAACTATGATATTATCTCTGTTTTAGGATATCTTTAGAAAATAGTAACACAAGGACCATAGTATTGTTGCTTAAAGAGTGAAATGTTGATGTTGATACATTGCTTTCCATCATTTTCTTCCTTGTAAACATTTTTCTGATCCTCTTTTTGTGTCTGACGGCTAAAACTTGATATTGATTTTACGGTTATGCACCATGAAAACGAACAGGCTGTAGCGTATGACAGATCTAGTGCCCCAAAGGATTGCCGTGTATCGGGATGGCTAGAAGACAGAGATATGGAGAGTGACAAAATGCTCCTTCTGACAGAGTTCAGTTACGACTTAGATAGGTCCAATGCACAGACATTCGATATTGCAGAATCTGCTCGCTCGGGACTTGTTAATACTGTAAGGCTAGACTTCACATCCAATCATGGGAGCTCTTCACACACTTGTATCTACCGTTTTAGGGTTCATGGCCGTGAACTAGACTCGGTCTCCGTTGTTCATGCTTAATCTGATGGCCATGTAAAGGTCCTCTTCTCTTTGTAACATTCCCTCATAGATATCTTATCTCTCTCTCTTTTTTGTTGGTTTAATGTAGTAGAAAAGGTTCTAGTCTTGGATCAGAACTTTTCTTGTTTTCTAAAAGTGATTCTCTTTTAGGTTCTCATCTCAATAGTTTCCTAAGATATTGGAACGATGAATTATGTTATGGTTGTGGATTTAAAAATTCAGTTTTATTTTTTTTGATAATCAACAATTCAATGAATACTTTAACAACAGAAAAAAACAATAATACTACTCATGTAATAGACAATAAAAAAAATACAATAAATCATAAATGATGGCATCGTCAAGATGTTATTTTGTGGTTCTACAAATCCTAGTGGCGAACATGTACTTTATACTTTATTAGTTGAGACAAATATTGGTTTTGGATTAATCATGGTTAATATGTATAGGAAGTGTGCAGACGTAACTGGACCATAACTTGTAAGTACGTAAACGTAACCGGACCATAACTTGTAAGTACGTAGACGTAACTAGACCATAACTTGTAAGTGTGAATTATGTAGACAGAGTGACGAATTCTTTTATGCTTCACCGTCGTGCCTTGTCTAAAAGCTTCCCCGACACATCACATGCTTATTTACGTCAAACTATAGATTATATAGCCCTTCCATGTCGATGGCAAAAAAAAAAAACCTTCCAAGTCAACCCAACTTGTTTTATTATGAATGTTATTAAATTCAATTTAATCTCATGTCAATACATCTCTAGTTTATGTTCGTTTTTACAGTACCAGTTGGCATACTAAATTGGACTAAATACCAAATTCAGATTTAAATATACCAAATTTCACGGTTAAAGCACATGAGAAAATAAAAACTCTTCTAACCATGTCTAGTCTTATTGACGGTGGAACACAGCTGCAAAGACAAATGGATCTCTCGCAGAAGTCCTAATTTGACCAAAACGAAACTATACATATGTCTATTAATTATTAGACCAACATGGATTACATAATTTTGTTTCCCTCGAACCCATGCATCCCATTAAATAGCTCAAAGCTCCGTGTCTAGTCTACAACTCTATATAAATAGCAGATTCACCAATACCATTACTACATACTTACATACATACAAGAAGAAAAAAATGCAAACACTTGACTTCTCTTCTCTCTTGTTCCTGTCTGTTATTTTCCTCTCATGGGCTTTGCTAACTACATCACAACACCCTCCGTCACAGTCACCTTCCTCCTCTCCTTCACAGTTACCTTTTGAGTCACCGTCACAGTCACCTTCTGTCCTACCGTCACAGCCACCTTCTGTGCCACCTTCTGTGCCACCGTCACAGCCACCTTCTGTGTCACCGTCACAGCCACCTTCTGTGACACCGTCACAGCCACCTTCTGTGCCTCCGTCACAGTCGTCTTCTCTTGCTTGTAAATCAACTCCATACCCTAAACTCTGCCGTACGATCCTCTCCGCTGTCAAATCCTCACCGTCTGATCCTTATAGTTACGGCAAATTCACGATAAAGCAATGCCTCAAGCAAGCAACCCGTCTTTCTAAAGTCATCACTGTATACGCCAACCGCATCAGAAACAAACCCGGCTCCACGACAGCCGAGGAAATTAGCGCGGTAGCTGACTGCGGCGAGTTATCCCAACTTAGTGTTGACTACCTCGAAATGGTCACTGCAGAGCTCAAAACGGCGGAACTGATGACGTCAGCCCTAGTCGAGCTTGTGAACAGTTATCTCAGTGGAGTGGTGACGAACCAGCAGACTTGTATTGATGGACTCACGCAAGCGAATAGCGGATTCGCAACCGCTATTGGATCTCCCATGGGGAATCTCACGCGCCTTTACGGTATCTCGTTGGGACTTGTGAGCCACGCGCTTAACCGTAACTTGAAAAGGTATAAAGCTTCTAAAGGGAAGATTCTTGGTGGTGGAAACTCAACCTATCGCCAGCCGCTAGAAACTTTGATTAAGGTAATTAAATTTTTTATTGGCTTCTTCTGATTTGTTTATTAATTATTTATTTGTTTATTATATAGTATTGGATTTAAAATTCGAACAGATCCAATATTTCTGGTTCGAGCTAGTCATAAATTGATATCTTGTTTAGTGAGCCAAAAACGCGTAAGAGAGTAAATCTCACATGGCATAAGCTCATTTAATTCCAAGTCAAACCATTTCTGACTTTAGAGAAAAAATATACAACTGGTCCCCACCTCGATCCAACTGTGCTCACATGCATCAGTGCATGCTCCTTAGTCATTTCATGTAACTAATGTATTAAGAACAAATCATCATGTTTTGTTGTACTTTATTTTGGTATAGGTTTTACGTGAAACATGCGACAAGGACAAAGATTGTCGGAAAAGTAGCCGTAACTTGGGTGAGTTGGGAGAGACGAGCGGTGGTTCCATCCTCGTGAGGCGAGCTGTGATCGTTGGTCCATATAAAAATGATAACTTCACAACTATCACTGCTGCTATTGCAGCTGCACCTAATAACACTAGACCAGAGAATGGTTACTTTGTTATATATGCAAGAGAAGGCGTCTATGAAGAATATATTGTTATTCCGGTTAACAAAAAGAATATAATGCTTATTGGAGATGGAATCAATAAGACTATTATTACTGGGAACCATAGTGTTGTTGATGGTTGGACTACGTATAATTCCTCCAGCTTTGGTTAGTATTTTTTCATTTTTAATTAATATACTTATAGATTATGATATATTGGTTATATATAACTATATTTTTATTTTTTCTAGCTGTGGTTGGAGAGCGGTTCATGGCTGTTGATGTTACATTCAAAAACACAGCCGGACCGGAGAAGCATCAGGCTGTGGCATTGAGAAACAATGCCGAAGGATCGAGTTTTTATCGGTGTAGTTTTGAAGGTTATCAAGATACTCTTTACGTTCATTCTCTCAGACAATTCTATCGCGATTGCGATATTTATGGTAATATCATAATTTTGTAACGTTCTTGCATAAATTTTTTAACTAGGCTCAATTGTATAACTTTTATCAACTGTGTCTTCCTTTTTTGTTATAGGTACTATTGATTTTATATTCGGAAACGCAGCTGCGATATTTCAAAACTGTAACATATATGTTCGAAAACCAATGCTAAATCAAAAGAACGCAATAACAGCACATGGAAGAATCGATCCAAACCAGAATACTGGAATCTCTATAATCAACTGTACAATCAAAGCAGCTCCTGATCTTGCAGCTGAGCCTAACTCAGCTATGACATTTTTAGGACGACCATGGAAGCCATACGCAAGAACTGTTTTCATGCAGTCATATATTAGTGACATTGTCCAACCAGTCGGATGGCTAGAATGGAACGGCACAACTGGATTAGACACTATCTATTATGGTGAGTTTAGTAACTTTGGACCGGGGGCTAACACGAACCAAAGAGTGCAGTGGTTAGGGTTCAATTTATTGAACTTGGTACAAGCTATGAATTTTACGGTCTACAACTTTACCATGGGAGATACATGGTTGCCTCAAACTGATATTCCTTTCTACGGTGGTTTGAACTACAAACAATGAGAAGAACACCTTATTATTTTAATTATATGTAATTTCTCGTTCATAAAACTAAGGAATAAAAATTTATTTCTTATATTTATGGGATCTAGATTTATGTTAGTTGGTTAAGATATGAAAACATTAATAATGTCGATTTATATCAGTCGGTGGCATTAACATAGCTAACGCGGTAAGACGAGTCAATGGGAGTTGACCGAGTGGTTCTCATGTACATGCTAATTTATTGCTCCAGGTCGCCAATAAATTATAAACCGGAACCTATATATCTCAAGAAGACATATGTATATACTAGCCAATTAGAATGAATCACATTTGGGTTTGGGTAATCAAATTGGTTAGGTTAGTAGCTCTCTTTGTCGTAATTTAGAAGCACTTATGAGTTATGACAATAATTATTAAAAGTAAGATTATATTATTGGTGTTTACTGTTAAGTCTCGTTACAGTTAGATAAATATGCTCGAAAACTCGAAAATGCGAGTGCCAGCAAATTTCAAACTTATTTTTATATATATTTTATAGAAAACCTTAACATAAACAAAAAATGGTCAGTTGGAAATCACTTAGGTTACGAGGGAGGATTCTGTTTTCCAGGTCTCTGCATAGGAGGATCAGGTGGTAGCAGATTCAGTATCAACGGAGAACAATACGGTGGAGGAAGAGGTTATGGTTTCAGACAGACCTTATATTGTAAACCACTGAGTTGTTGGGGTGGCTCATGTGAAGAAGCATCACTGCATTTGGAGGTAGACAAGGGACTATATGAATCTTTAATACGCAAGAAAACGGCCACAGAGCCAATTGAGTGTTGATTACAACAATAATATTCCAGAGACCTTGAAAGACAATGTAAATATAAACTATGAATTCAAGAAAGTGGTGAATGAAGCAGCTGCAATGGCACCACAATCTAATTGAGTGAGTGAGTCTATGTTGTGTAACTTTGTTATCAATAAAAACATTAGTCTAATAAAATCTCATCAGACTCTGAATGTTATTACAAGACAAGAAGAAGCTAGAATTAGATATGTAAAAGTTTAAGATATGACCTAATTTGTTCTGCTAATTTACACGCACTTGAGCACTCTTTGAAGATTGCATAACTAACTTAACTATACAAATTACAAATCCTTATTACTAATTGTGGGCCGGATGGGCCGGCTGAGGGACAAACACATTTTGGGCCTCCACATTTACTGAGAAATGAAGCCTTTTTTGAGAAAATAAATAAATTAAAAATATATAAAATGGTAACGGTAACACAACTTTTACGAGAAGACGTTTAAAAAAATATTTAAAATAAAATAAGTAAACAGTCATTTTTTTCCGACCGTTAATAACTATTGGGTTTATGACGTTTAATAAAACATTTTAAATGAAATAATATAAAACTGTATTTTTTTTCTGACCGTTGAACTATTAGGCTATAAATATCTTATTAAGTTTCTCAAAATTCTTATTTCTTCTTCTCTTTCTCTCTCAACAGAAAAATGAAAAATCAGAGTAGTTTGTGTTCTCAATCTCTTCATAAATTTTGAGTTCTCCAGAAAATGCAACAATCTCCAAACTTTCTTGATTTGGTACTGTGTTTTTTCTCCCTTACTAATTGATTTTTTTTAAATCTGTTTGAATTAGTTAGAACACAAGATGTTATTGTTCTTTCAGGTAAAAAATCAGAGTTTAATCTTGTAAAAAGATAATACTATGAATGAATTGCATAGACGATAGAACTAAAGAACTTTGATTAAAGTTCTCCGAAAGATTTCACGGTTTGATTCTTTTTTTTTTATTATTGATTGATTATATTATCCATTATAATGAATTGATGAGGATGATGATGATCACCATCATGATACAATGCAGAGAAGAGACGATCAAGATTGGGGAAACAATAAAGCGATATTGGATTATAGCTCTCTGTTAATAAAGCCCACGGAAGCCCAAGAAAGCGAGATTGGACTCATCATCATCAACATCTAAAGCCCACGGAAGCCCAAGCTAATGAAGACCATTCTCAGGTATTTTTTTTCTCAATTTTTGATTTTTTTTCTCATTTTTTAAAGTTTTGATACTAATTTTATAAAATGATATGAAAATTAACAAAACTGTGAAATCCTGTCATTGGCTGTAGTCAATTGATTGTTAGAGGTTTGACATGTTTAACTTATTTTCTTATTGTTTTTTAATTTAGTATTCAAGATTTTAAAATAATGATTTTTTTTTTTGTTTTTAAAATTTAGATTTTAAATTTATAAAACAATTTGAAAACTAACCGAATTTTAAATCCTGTCATTTGACGTTGTCATTTGATCGTTAGAGATTCTATAAATTCAAATTGTTTGTCAATTTGTTAAGTAAATTTAGAATTTAAGATTTTTTTAATAGGATTTTAGTGGTTTTCTTTTGTTTTTAATCTTTTTGAATTTTTTGTATAAACTCTATTTTTGTAATCCTGTCAATAAATTCAGATGTTAAAAAAATTATATATGCCGGCCATAAGTTGACCAATAACCAAAAAAGAAGACATGTAAATAACAAAAAAAATTTGGTTTGATAATATAATAAAACAATAACTACTTCGATAGTTTTTTTTTTTCACTATCAAACTATCAAAAATAGGATTACAATACATCAAAAATATACTTAGATAGTTTGGTTCCCAAAAAATGTATGAACCTTTTGAATTTAGAGTTCTTAGATATTTTTTTGATTTTGAGTTTTGTCTCTAAAATTAACGTGGCAATCTATTTTACTGTTTATATTTGTGACTATGCAAGAATTATATTACATATGCAAAAAATCCTGTAAAAACAATGTCTAAAGAGTAAAAGTTTAATCCTTAACAAATTAAGTCAAAATAGTAGTTACACAAACGATTAGGAACGGCTAAAAAAAAATTTATTTACAGTGAGTATATTCTTTTAAAAAGAATAATTAATATAAACTGATAAGAGAGAAAACTTCAAATAAATCCAAAACATGTTCAAGAGACAATAGTAATGAATATATAAATTACATGAGAGAAACCAAGAAAAAAAAGACTCGATCATGAGATCTAAAGAACACTATGGTCTTCTTTAAAATAGAAAACCTAACTCGATCAAACATTTCCCATAGTTTCTGCTCCTTTTATGGCCTAATGACAAAAGCATGACACCACATTAACAATTATATAAGCTACTTAACCTTCTTAGCCGTTCAACTACTAAACACCAAGAAAAGTAAAAATGACAGAACTCAAATGGATATGTATATCATTCTTACTAACACTTCTTTTACTAAACTTAGCAGTTGAAGGAGCCATTAACATAAACCAAAAATGGTCAGTTGGAAATCACTTGGGTTACGAGGGACGATTCTGTTTTCCAGGTCTTTGCATAGGAGGATCAGGTGGTAGCAGATTCAGTATCAACGGAGAACAATACGGTGGAGGAAGAGGTTATGGTTTCAGACAGACCTTATATTGTAAACCACTGAGTTGCTGGGATGGCTCATGTGAAACATCACTACATTTGGAGGTAGACAAGGGAGGGACTATATGAATCTTTAATACGCAAGAACGCGGCCACAGAGCCATTGAGTGTTTGTAACAACATTCCAGAGACCTTGAAAGACAATGTAAACATAAACTATGAATTCAAGAAGGTGGTGAATGAAGCTGATGCAATGGCACCACAATCTAATGCCTGAGTGAGTGAGTCTATGTTGTGTAACTTTTGTATTAATAAAAACATTAGTCTAATAAAAATCTCATCAGATTTAAGATGTTATTACAAGACAAGAAGAAGCTAGAATTAGATATGTAAAAGTTTAAGATATGACCTAATTTGTTCCGCTAATTTACACGCACTTGAGCACTCTTTGAAGTTTGCATAACTAACTTTACAAATCCTTATTACTAATTGTGGGCCGGATGGGCCGGCTGAGGGACAAACACATTTTGGGCCTCCTCATTTACTGAGAAATGGAACCTTTTACGAGGAAGAAAATAAATGATATATAGATTACTAACGGTAAGAAAAAAACATCAACTCACTACTTTTACAAGAAGACGTTTGAAAAATATATTTAAAACGAAATTAGTAAACGGTAATTTTCTTCCGACCGTTAATAACTATTGGGTTTATGACGTTTAATAAAACATTTTAAATGAAATAATATAAAACTGTAATTTTTTTTTCTGACCATTGAACTATTGGGCTATAAATATGCATCTTTGTTGTAAGTTTCTCAAAATTCTTATTTTTTTTTCTCTTTCTCTCTCAACAGAACTCAAATAAAAAATCAGAGAAGTTTTTTTTTCTCATCAAAGACTTAATTAACTTGCGTTATTGTCTTTGTGAATCTCTATTTCAAGATAAACTTGAAGTATCGCGAGTTCATTTACGAGAATCAAAGTTTGTCTTATCAATCTTTTCATAAATTTTGAGTTCTCCAGAAGATGCAACAATCTCCAAGCTCTCTTGATTTGGTACTGTATTTTTTCTCCCTTACTAATTGATTTTTTTTTAAAATCTCGTTTGAATTAGTTAGAACTTAGAACACAAGATGTTGTTGTTCATTCAGGTAAAAAACCAGAGTTTAATCTTGTAAAAAGATAATACTATGAATGAATTGCATAGACGATAGAACTAAAGAACTTTGATTAAAGAAGTTTAAAGGAAAAGCAGAGAAGCCATATGCTCTGAAATATTTCACGGTTTGATTCTTTCTTTAGTTTTTTTTTATATTGATTGATTACATTATCCATTATAATGAATTGATGAGGATGATGATAACACCATCATGATACAATGCAGAGAAGAGATGATCAAGATTGGAGAAACAAGAAAGCGATATTGGATTATAGCTATTTGTTAATGAAGCCCACGAAAGCCCACGGAAGCCCAAGAAAGCGAGATTGGATTATAGCTTCCATAGATTCATCATCAACATCTAAAGCCCAGTGAAGCCGACGCTAAAGAAGATGGTCTCAGGTATTTTTTTCAATTTTTTATTTTTTTCTCATTTTTTTAAAGTTTTGATACTAATTTAATTAAATGATATGAAAATTAACCAGACTGTAAAATCCTGTCATTTGATCGTTAGAGGTTTTACATGTTTAACTTATTTTTTTATTGTTTTTTAATTTAGTATTCAAGATTTTAAAATAATGATTTTTTTTGGTTTTTAAAACTTAGATTTTAAATTTATAAAACAATTGAAAAAACTAACCGAATTTTAAATCATGTCATTTGACATTGTCATTTGATCGTTAGAGATTCTATAAGTTCAATTTATTTTTTAATTGTTAAGTAAATTTAGGATTTAAATGTTTTTTATAGGATTTTAGTGAATTTTTTGTTTTTAATCTTCTGATTTTTTTTTTTGTATATTGTAAAATTGTAAAAGCTCTCTTTTTAATCCAATCAATAAATTTAGATGTTAAAAAAATTATATGGGCCGGAGAAATCAAGTTAAATTTAGTAAATAGTAAAATTCTTTTCGTTTGATAATAATAAAACAATAATCTACTTTGCTAATTTTGTTCTCAAAAAATGTATCTTTTGAATTTAGAGTTCTTAGAATATTCTATTGGATTTTGTGGAAATGTCATGAATTTAACAGAGTTAACTAAAAATTTAGGAAGTTAAAACATAGAATATATCTGAACATGTGAATTTTTTTAACTTAAACACTCATAATCTATATATATAAAGTTACTAATACTTTTTTCTCATGATGATCTCACATCATCAACTCAATCTCTCTACACTTGACACATCAGCATCATTAATTCTATTTTTTTTCCTTTTATTATTATTTTTTAGTAACTCACTTATATTCACATCAATATCATTAATTTTTTTCTCTTTCCTTTTATTATTCTTTATCATTAACTCACTTATATTTTTAATTTCTAAATTTTTAAAGCTCAATTATATATATATTAAAAATAAAATAATTAAAATAAAAACATATAATCTATATATATAAAGTTGATGAGGTCTTCTTCTCATGAACCCACATCATCATTTCAAATGTCTAATATTATGACGAATCATCATTATCTAATTAATTTTAAATTATTTATTTAATTAATTTATTGTACTAACTA
>KE156530.1:112420-166781 GCA_000411055.1 Leavenworthia alabamica
CGTATTGTGCCTTTTGAGCTTCACAAGGAAGCTACTGAATCATACATGGCCTACGCGCTATCTGTTTTGCTTGGACGTGCGTTGCCTGATGTTAGAGACGGTTTGAAACCAGTACATCGGAGAATTCTGTTGAGTGTTTCGTTTAGCTAAAAGCTACTGAAAAATTTAAGCTTTATTTGGCTCTAAAGTTGGATTATTTTTATCTTCCAGCTTTGCCATGCATGAATTGGGGATGTCATCCAAAAAACCATACAAGAAATGTGCTAGAGTTGTTGGAGAGGTTCACTTGATGTTTCTGATTAAGTGTTTACTCTTTTAGTTTTCCTAATTTTTTGTAAATTCTGATGAACGGATTGTGCTGTTGAATTCTGTAACTTTTAGGTTCTTGGTAAATTTCATCCACATGGAGATACTGCCGTTTATGATTCTCTTGTTAGAATGGCCCAGGTAAATAAGGAACTATGAATGTCCTGATTATAGTCCTGACTTCAAATAATGTATCTTTGTCATACAAGCTTTGATTCTTACTTTTGTTTCCTAAAATACTTGTTGTTCGCAGAATTTCTCCTTGAGATGTCCACTTATACAAGGCCATGGTAATTTTGGATCAATAGATGCTGATCCTCCTGCTGCTATGCGTTACACTGAATGCAGACTTGATGTGAGTGCTTTTCACCTTATTTACATTTGGTTGAGTTTTTCTCTGTCTGTCTTGTCTATACTATGTAGTGTTTCTCCCATCGTCTGCTCTTTCTTTTTCCTTGAAATATATGTTATTTTTTTGTTATTGTTCTCAGCTGATTGTTCTCATGTTTCTTAACAGCCACTGGCAGAGGCAGTATTGTTAGCTGATCTGGATCAAGATACGGTAACCACACTGCTGACTTATTGCCAAGTTTCTTGTTCCACTTTATAGTCTCTTTAGTTTCCTTTCTGTTACAGGTTGATTTTGTAGCTAACTTTGATAACTCACAAAAAGAACCAGCAGTCTTGCCTGCTCGACTTCCTGCTTTGTTGTTGAATGGAGCTTCTGGGATTGCGGTAAAAAAAATCTAACAAACAATTAATCTGCATTTCTTATTTCTTATTTATTTGGTCTTATATTTCATTGAGTAATCCAGTGAAGATCTTTGCTGGTGTATGGGATTATATGTGCAACTGACTTCAGATCGATTCAAACTGTTAAGGTTGGCATGGCAACAAATATTCCTCCTCATAATCTTGGGGAGTTGGTAGACGTGCTTTGTGCTTTAATCCACAATCCAGAAGCAACGGTATTCCTTCTCCTTTTTGCTTTACTGTATTTTTCAAGAGTAGAGAGAACTGATAAGATGCTGTTTCAACTTCTTCTTCCTTTGGCCAGCTGCAAGAACTGCTGGAATACATGCCTGCACCTGACTTTCCAACTGGAGGAATTATTATGGGAAACCTTGGGTAACTCTTTGCTTACAAGTTTCTTTATCCATCTTGTTCGCTAAATTTTTTTGAGAGTAGGCATTACTTGTTTTAGTAAATTCTCCGGTAGTCTCTAGTATCAAATAGAAGGACACACTAGCCATTATCTTAAGTAGTTTTAGAATCATCATGTATTTCTAATGATGTTAAATTATTATTATTTTAAAGCTTAGATGTTGTGTAATACATTTACACATACAAAGTTTATTTTTCGATTTTGCTGGGTTCCTTTATCAAAATCACGCATATGTCATTTCCTTCTGTGATGTTGTTTCCTTATAGTTCTTGAATGTGTGAATGAATTTTCAAGGGTTTTAGATGCTTACCGAACTGGCCGAGGGCGTGTTGTAGTTAGAGGGAAAGCCGAAGTTGAATTGCTGGATCCAAAGACAAAGCGCAATGCAGTTATTATCACTGAGGTGATTAACTTATGTTTTTTTTTTCTTCAAATTATTGTGCTGATCTCCCATGAGGAGGCTTTCATAAGTTTTTAACTGTATCATAATGGTTAGTAACCTCTTTAGTGAAATTGATTGCAGATTCCTTACCAAACAAACAAAGCTACACTTGTTCAGAAAATTGCCGAACTTGTTGAAAATAAGGTACTCGATAATGTCTAGTCAAAATCTCTGTAAATACTGGGTATGTTTGATGAGACATGTTATGATTGAGAGGAAGTCTAACTATACTTGTGTCATCTTATGTTTATTTTGCTTCACTTACCAATATATCCATATTTTATTGACAGTTGTCTTTACATTTATAGTAGTCCATTTACTTCACTGTTATGAAATATAGCTGATATGGATCTATCAGGGAAAGATAAATTATGTCGATGCTTGCAAAGTTTCTTTTTCATTCACTGATGTTTGAATGTTTGTTAATTTCAGACGCTAGAGGGCATAAGTGACATACGTGATGAGAGTGATCGTAATGGGATGCGTGTGGTTATTGAGGTATTATTCTGTTTTCTCTGCATTTAGGTTGTATTAGAGTTGAAAAAAGAATGTATTAGTTTTTTTTGAGCAAAATATTGTCTGCTTTAATTTTTTACATTGGAAGGTACTAGTTTTGAGATAATTTCCAAATATTTTTCTATAGCTCAAACGAGGAGGGGATCCTGCACTTGTTCTAAATAATCTTTACAGGCATACTGCCCTCCAGTCAAGCTTTAGCTGTAACATGGTGGGGTAAGTTGCTTTGAACTATCATTTTCTGTGCTTGTTGTATCACAATTGTGGACGAAAAGACAGAAAAAAATCCGCATTTTTTAAGAGAAAATCTTGCACCATCTCTATACAGATTTCAGTACAATCTTTTCAGTTAGGAAATATTTTGGAATACTATGAACTATCCCTTCTAGAAAACAATAATGACAATGATCATTACCAATTATAATATTAGATTTAGTTACTTCTCATCATTCTGGAATGAAACTAAGGGTAATAGCTGGGAAACATATAAGATAGGTTGTGGATTATGATTTGGGAAAGATGTAAGATGCATCAAACAATACTTAGAGATTCTTGTATGTCGTAATGATATGTGCTGTGTGCATATAAAAGAAACTTGGGACTTTCGCAGGCTAACTCATCGAAAAAATCTCAAATGAGTATGGAAAGCTTGCAGATACTTTAGGGATCATGATTTCAAGTATGTTGTATTTCTTGAGCGTAACTTGACTTTGATATTATGTGTTTACAGTATCTGTAATGGAGAACCCAAGCTAATGGGTTTAAAAGATTTACTTCAGGTAACTACTTCACTATGTAAACTGTTTATCTTTGTTCGTTACATGGTATATTATAAAAATATACTGAAATATATCTTTCTAATAGATATATTTTCATTGGTTTTTATCGACTAAGCTTATACCCGATAACATAGATCACAAGGTGTAATACAAAAGTTAACAGAGATAGGATGTCTACTTCTGTGCTACTGCAATCATATATTAGTGTAAAATTGTTGATTACTTTCTGTTTTCTTGCCTTTGTAATAGGCATTTATAGATTTCAGATGTTCTGTTGTTGAAAGGCGTGCAAGGTTCAAGCTTTCTCATGCACAACAACGAAAGCATATTATTGAGGTGTGTTTTGAAATGTTTAGCTTTCTTAAATCATGCTACATATCTTTACTAAATGCAGTCTCGAAGTTTCCTATCTTATTCTGACGCACGAAGACCAGGATCTCACTATGTAAGCTCTACTTAACATAACTTTTTTTGCTTCACTGTTTGTATGCAGGGTATTGTGGTTGGACTTGACAATATGGATGACGTAATCCAACTCATTAAAAAATCTTCAAGTCATTCCTCTGCTGCTACTGCTTTACAGAGTGGTAAGATGTACTTTTACTTTGATTATATACATATGTGGACTTGTGCCGTGCCGTAGATATGCGTATATATACATTATAGGTTCATCTGTAAGCAAAATTCTGCTAAGTGAGCAAGGATCAGGAAACAAAAAGAAACAGTGAGAAAATAAAACTAGAGCAAATTTTCTTAATTGACTGATGGACATAGCCAGGATCCACATTATACTTGAACAACATGATATATTTCTTGTCTTGTAATGTGGAAGATTTAACACTAGTTTCAAAGATTAGGACTCTATGATTCGTAAGTCTCTATTGTAAAGGGCCATAACATAGATTAAAACTAACATGGTCAAACAAACATTTACCTTTGTAGAATATGGTCTTTCTGAAAAACAAGCTGAAGCTATACTGGAGATAAGCCTACGAAGATTAACTGCTCTTGAGGTGCCTTTTCAATCTCCTTTGTCTTTTTTAAGTTAATTTTTTTTTTGTCGTCAATCTTTTCTAAGTTAATTTTTAGGACTTGTAAGTTTGAAAATGTTCAAATTAGATTATCCATTCATATATATGCAGCGGAAAAAGTTTACTGATGAGAGTGCATCACTGACGGAGCAAATTACAAAGTTGGAGCAGCTATTATCTAGCAGAACAAACATTTTGAAGGTGACATTTTTTTAGTTATTTATTACTGTGCTTATCAGAATACATAGATGCCTCGTCTTAGTTCACTGAGGTTTTATCTCTAGTCCATGTATTAGGATGTAAAATAATTATAATTCTTCTTCAAAACGAAAGTTATGGCCAATGCAGGAAGGTTGATGATGCATGATGTTTATGTTGTCGACCGAAATATAGTTCTTTGCTACATTTACTTCACTATCTTATTACTTACTACTTTCTCCCGTTCGTTTTCTTCTTGTATTATGTTTAGTTAATCGAACAAGAAGCAACAGAGCTGAAGGACAGATTCTCAAATCCTAGGCGTTCAACATTGGAGGATTCTGACAGTGGCGATCTGGAAGATATAGACGTTATTCCAAATGAAGAGATGCTGATGGTGTGTTGCATACTTGAATCTACAACGTTCCTCAACCTTGAAAACTTCATTGTTTGTTTTGTAACTTTCGATTTCTGGTTGATTATAGGCAATCAGCGAAAAGGGTTATGTGAAGAGGATGAAGGCTGATACATTTAATCTTCAGCATCGTGGAACCATTGGCAAATCTGTTGGGAAACTGAGAGTTGATGATGCAATGTCTGACTTTCTTGTTTGTCATGCACATGACCATGTCCTCTTCTTCAGGTATGTTTAATGGAAGTTGCCTGTGTTTTCCGCAGACATGGATTTTGATTTTCTGCCTTGTTGTAATTCGCTGCTTATCCTTGTTCTACATTCAGTGACCGGGGTATAGTTTACTCAACCCGTGCATATAAAATTCCAGAATGCTCCCGCAATGCCGCTGGCACGCCTTTGGTTCAGGTAATCTACATATCTGTGTTATCCTTTGGTAAAGTCAGAAAATATTACAATTCTATAGACGGCTAATATTTTTCTGTACTTATGTGACTTGTGGAAGCAGATATTATCCATGTCCGAAGGTGAAAGAGTAACCTCCATCGTTCCTGTTAGCGAGTTTGCTGAAGATCACTATCTCCTGATGCTTACAGTGAATGGCTGCATCAAGAAAGTATCGTTAAAGTTATTCTCTGGAATACGCTCAACCGGAATCATTGCAATTCAATTGGTTTGTCCCTTTTTTTCCACTCTAATTTTGGGTACAGTCTTCCTAACATGGTGATTCTAACATACTTTTTTGTCTACAGAATTCTGGCGATGAACTGAAATGGGTTCGTTGTTGCTCAAGCGATGATCTTGTGGCCATGGCGTCCCAAAATGGAATGGTCGTCCTGAGTACATGTGATGGTGTAAGTTGTAGTTCTCGATTCTTTTTTTTGAGTAAACCTTGTTACTCGAGTAAACTCTAATGTTTTTGTTAATTAGGTTCGAACACTGAGCAGAAATACAAAGGGAGTAACTGCCATGAGACTCAAGAAAGAGGATAAGATGGCGAGCATGGACATCATACCTGCTTCTCTACGTAAAGATATGGAAGAGAAGTCGGAAAATGCTTCAGCTGTGTATGTTTTTCTTCAGTTTATATCTTCTAGTGTGTGCTCTAGAAACTTCTTTATCACACTAGTTAATGTTTTATTTTCTTCACTTTGTTAATACAAAACAAATGCAGGAAACAATCCACTGGTCCATGGCTATTATTCGTTTGTGAGAACGGCTATGGAAAGCGTGTTCCTCTGAGTAGCTTCCGACGTTCTCGTTTGAACAGAGTTGGTTTACTTGGATCCAAGGTATGATCTGGATTATTATCGTCTCTTGTTAGTCTGTTTGCTCATTTTCTCTTTTCGTCTCAATTTCTCAGTTTGCGGAGGATGATCGTTTGGCTGCTGTTTTCGTGGTTGGTTACTCCTTAGCTGGTAAACATACACTCTTCCACTAATAAGGATTTAGCTGTTCTCTGACTCCTGTTTATATATAATCTCACCAATGAGTTTTCGTGCAGAGGATGGAGAGAGTGATGAGCAAGTAGTTCTGGTAAGCCAAAGCGGAACTGTGAACCGGATTAAAGTCAGGGATATCTCCATCCAATCTCGCAGAGCACGGTATATGTTCATTCCCTTCATTTGACAATCTTTCCAAGTGTTTATTTAATATGTTTTATGACTTTTGTTAATTTCTCAGGGGAGTGATTCTTATGCGTCTAGATCATGCTGGAAAGATCCAATCTGCTTCTCTGATCTCGGCAGCAGATGAGGAAGAAAACGAAGGAATTCCAAGTAATGACACCGTAGAAGCTGTTAGCATGTAAATTTTACAATCCCAATTCAACCAGTTTTTGTGACCATGATCAGTTCAGTACTTAGCGGCTTAACGTCCTCTTTTTGTTGTCGAAGAGAAAACCATGATCGAAGTTTGTTATTAAGTATTAATATTAATCTATTTCACATTTTCTTTTGTTTCCTTAGTCTTTTAGAAAGTTGAAACCAATTATTCTAACCAAATCATAGTGCTCTTATAACTTTTGTTTTGATGTTAGCTAAATCAATAGAATAACTTTACAAGTGGTACAAAGGCGTAAGCACCAAACCCCATAATGACAAGAGCAGCTACTCCCGCATTCACCAAAGATAAGTCGTATGTCCGACTCTCTTCTTCACCCATATCTCTTCCTCTTATTGCAGGAGGAGGATGCATATGATTCTTCTCTCCTTCTTCAACTAGTAAAGGACTGGTTTCTGGTTCCGCGACTTTAGCATTATCATTCAGATTATCTGTATCTTTGGCTAAACCGGCTTCTTCTATCTTCTTCTGCCCCATTGTCCCTTCAGTCTCGTCTTCACTTACCATGGCTCTAACTATCTTATCCTGTTTGCTTCTTAAGCCATCATCAACATTTAGTTCGGTTCTTTCATCTCCCTCTTTCGTTTTAAGCTCAGAATCTGGTTGGTTAGTGGGAGCAGTTTTCTTCTCTGTTCTTCTTGCTTCATCACCATCAACTGGTTTTGTGTATTTCTCTTCATGTACCTTAGGTTTTAAGCGACCACCAACGGTTGGTGTACTTTTAGCTTCTTCGTCCTTCAATTTTTGTCCAATCTTTTGCTGACTTATATGAGTAGCCTCCTCTCTCTCAACCACCTTCTCTTCTTTTACACGTTCATTGGGTTTTGAAGTACCACCAAACGTCGCTGTACTTTTAGCCTCTTCCTCCTTCAGTTTCTGTACAATCTTTTGGTGAACTATTTGAGGAGCTTCCTTTGTGTCAACCACCTTCTCTTCTTTTGCACGTACCTTGGGTTTTAATCCATTTCTAGCTTCTTCCTCCTTTAAGTTCAGTTCAGTCTTTTGCTGACCCATTTGAGTAGCTTCCCTTCTCTCAACCTCCTTCTCTTCTTTCACACGTTCCTTTCCTCCCAAGCTAAGGATCCCTTCTGTTTTTACTTTGGGTTCGCCCGTCTCTTGATTTCCAGTTGGCACAACTCTTTTACCCTCAACTACTGATTTATATGCTTTGGGTTCTTCTTTAGTCAACACTGGATCAACTTTATCTTGACTTGTTCCCGCTTGTTTCTCCTCGTCCAACTGTTTCTTTGGTCCCAAGTTACTCGGACCAGGCCCCTTCCTCTCCTCCTGATTAGACCTCTGTATAGTCTTCCCCTGATCTTGAACTGCTTTTCCCTGTTTCTCACCTTCTAAAACAGCCTGAAACTCCATCGTTAAAAGTCCATGAGAGAATGAGGTATTCATGTTTCTCATGTCACAGGACTCAGGAACACGATAAGCTTCACTAAAACGAGCCTTAGTCTGTGCAGAGAGTGGTCGCTGTCCCTGAATCTGAATAGTCCGTGTTTTCTCGTCCTTGTTTATCTCTATCTGATCCATATAAAACCCTGTCCCATCCCATTATATAAAACGAGTACTTCATAAAGTTTTATATCAATTAAAAATCGATCTCACTAATCAAAAAGAGAAGAGAGATGACCAGGAAGATTAACGTAGAGGAAAATGGAAGATCCGGAATTAGTCCATTGAGCTCTCGGTTTAAAACTGCTCACCGATGGAGCCAGTGGTGGCGGATGACGGNACTATGAAGACAAGAAGTTGAGAGTCTTTTAAAACATATAATATAAGATAAAGCGTATATGAAACATACTTTTAGAATGTGGGAATGTTTATATAAGAGATATTTAATATTTAGTGGGAGGTTTCGAGATTAGGGTTTGGGTTTAGGATTACTTCAGTGCTTTGAATTTGTCCAAAATGGTTTCTCACTTTCTTGTGTCACAAGGAAAGCATAGAAGCTTTTGCGGTTGAAAAAGATGCGCATCAACAACACCTGACGACGTCGTTTGACTTTATCTTTTATTTTTTCTTTTT
This sequence comes from Leavenworthia alabamica, assembly GCA_000411055.1. Classification (NCBI taxonomy): domain Eukaryota; kingdom Viridiplantae; phylum Streptophyta; class Magnoliopsida; order Brassicales; family Brassicaceae; genus Leavenworthia; species Leavenworthia alabamica. The sequence goes on from KE156530.1 coordinate 121,146, forward strand.
AAACTAGTTGCTTATATAATTAAACTACCACGTGGCATTAGATTCCCTGAACCTCATCACTCACCGGATAGCCTCCATCGTCTTCCGCCGCAATTTCTAAATCAATGGCTGGCGTTAACCTACAGCTCCGTCACGCTCATTCTATAGCTCAATTCGTTCCAAATGTTTCTTCGCCTCCTCCTCTTACTCAGCGAGTTCGGTTTGGTAATTCACCTTCTCGTTTTATATTCTGCAATCTCCGAGCTATTTCCGTCGCCGCTCCAAGTTTGAGAACGTCTCGTCGTTTAGAAACTATTGCAGCATCTTCCGTTTCGTCAACCGTCGATTCGAATTCATTGGTAGAAGATCGCGATGAGGTGAGCAGGATTCCTTTGCTTGAAGTTAGAAATTTGAGAGCTGTGATTGCAGAATCAAGACAAGAGATACTAAAAGGCGTTAATTTGGTTATCTACGAAGGAGAGGTTTGTATCAATAACTCAACTATAATTAGGTTGACTTGAAATTTAATCACCAGAAAGCTTTTCCCTATTGAAATTTTATTATCATCTGAGAAATTTTGAGTTTTGAAATCTTATAAGAATTATTGAATTAACAAGTCATTGACTTTGTGAAGTTGGTCGATCCTCATAGGTTGTTGTTGAACTCATAGGTTCACGCAGTGATGGGGAAGAATGGTTCAGGGAAGAGCACATTCTCCAAGGTGAACATAATGCTGCTGCTGCGTAATGGTGTTTTCACCTGTTTGTTTTCTCAGTGAGACTTTATTCTTTGTAGGTTCTTGTTGGTCATCCTGATTATGAAGTAACTGGGGGAAGTATTGTATTTAAAGGGCAGAATCTGCTTGACATGGAACCAGAGGAAAGATCTCTTGCTGGTCTCTTCATGAGTTTCCAATCCCCAGTTGAGATACCTGGTGTTAGTAATATGGATTTCTTGAATATGGCATTCAATGCTCGAAAAAGAAAGCTTGGTCAGCCAGAGCTTGATCCAATCCAGGTGGCTTTCCGAATTAGAGGATTTTGATTTAGTTTATATTGTTTCTTACCTGTTGCAAAACAGTCTTAAGTTCATATCCTATGTCTTATGTCTTACTGATATCACTTGTTTCATGCAGTTCTATAGCCACTTAGTATCCAAACTTGAAGTTGTGAATATGAAAACCGATTTTCTCAACAGGAATGTCAATGAAGGATTTAGTGGTGGTGAAAGGAAACGTAACGAGATTCTACAGTTAGCGGTATTGCTTTCATTTCCTTTGTTTCTCAGTTGACATGAGACCATAATTAATCTCATTTCCTTTGTAGCAATATGTTGAAAAAGGGCATGGAAGGACACTAATGCAACTTTTGGTAATGGTTTCTATGTCCTTGCAGGTCCTTGGAGCCGAATTGGCTATATTGGACGAGATTGATTCAGGGTTGGATGTTGATGCTCTTCAAGATGTGGCAAAGGCGGTGAATGGGCTTTTGACACCAAAAAACTCTGTTCTGATGATAACTCACTATCAACGCCTTCTTGACTACATTAAACCAACTCTCATACACATCATGGTGAGTATTGTTGGCAAACCAAACTTACTGGATCCACAAAGATCGGATCAGTTTCCTTGGCCAGACCCTGAGATTTACTTCGAGTTTTTTTTGCCTCCGGTGGCTCATGTATATTTCATCGGTTTCAGGAGAATGGAAGAATCATAAAGACCGGAGACAACACCTTGGCCAAATTACTGGAAAAGGAAGGCTACAAAGCGATATCCGGTTAGTTATCGTGGATCATCCATACCTTGTCTTCTTTCTTTGAGAGACCAGAATGTTATTCATGGATCCAAGACGATGGAAGCTAAAGATGATTATTGGAGGACAATCAAACTTGTCAGCACACTCTTTTGAACGGGTAGGTTTTTTTTGGTTTCATTGGTTTTCTTTGTCTCATTTCTGAACAGTTCGTCCATACTTTGTTTTATTTTTGTATTTAACTACTACAAAATTCAGGTAATAGATAACCCATTTTGTTTTAATTACGTTATTAGCAATGTTTTTAGTTATATTATGTAACATAGAGCTCAAGTGGATTAAACCAATCAAATGTAGTGGTTACATTACTTTAAACCTTCTGCTGCTGGAACTAGTGGTATTACAAAACACATTATTTAAGACAACAAGAACCCAAACACGTTTGTCAAACTCATTCTTCTCCACAATTGACTTATTAAACAAGACAGATTACAAGTCCCTAGATTTCCCTCGCTTATTTTTCCAGACCAAATCAAATAATTCTCTTCTTTTTTTGTCCATCTCAGATCTTTTTTTTGTTTTCAGATCATTTTTGTTTCCTAGATTAGCTTCATTGCATTGTTCTCTGTTCTGGGTACGTTTGGATTTTCGGGTTTTACATTACCCTTGTGAAAAATCGGATTTTTGTTGCTGACTTATCTTTTTGCCGATTGTTGTTGTGGAAGAAGACTTTTTTTTTTTTTTGCATCGACCCGAGAAGGGTTTTTGCTTCTTCATTTGTAATTTGTATGATTTGGGGTGATAAAATCATATTGGAGAAGAGAGTCAAGGATTATGTGGTAGTTGACTTTCACTTATAGTCTCCCTGATTATTTAGAATGAGATGAGATCAGATATAACTCTGTGTTCTTCTGATCATATCTTGATGTGTGGAAAGCTTGAATGTAAATTCTGGAGAGTTGATTAAGGATTGTAAGTAGAGAGATATTTTTGATGGGTAATGCTTGCGTAGGACCAAACCTTTATGGAAATGGTTTTTTGCAAACTGTTTCGGCTGCAATGTGGCGACCACGGATTGGACTTGAGCAAGCTCCTTCTTCACAGAGTAATGGAGAAGTTTCCAAAGAAGCAGCTTCAGAACCAGCACCTGATCAAGTCCAGAATAAACCTCCTGAGCAGATTACAATGCCAAACACAAGGACCAATCCTGAAACCAAATCGAAACCCGATCCAGTGACAACTAAACCAGAAACTAAGTCTGAATCCAAACCGGATACTAAACCTGATTCTAATAAGCCTAAACATATGAAGAGAGTGTCAAGTGCAGGGCTTAGGACTGAATCAGTTTTGCAGAGGAAAACTGAAAACTTTAAAGAGTTTTATTCACTGGGAAGGAAACTCGGACAAGGCCAATTTGGGACAACGTTTTTATGTGTTGAGAAAGTTACAGGAAACGAGTATGCGTGCAAGTCAATCTCCAAGAGAAAGCTTTTGACAGATGATGATGTTAAAGATGTGAGAAGAGAGATTCACATAATGCATCACTTGGCTGGTCATCCAAATGTTATATCTATTAAAGGAGCTTATGAGGATGTTGTGTCAGTACACTTAGTGATGGAGTTGTGTTCAGGTGGTGAGCTTTTCGATAGGATTATTCAACGTGGACATTACACTGAGAGGAAAGCAGCTGAGCTTACTAGAACCATTGTTGGGGTCTTAGAGACTTGTCACTCTCTTGGTGTTATGCATAGAGACCTCAAGCCTGAGAATTTTCTATTTGTTAGTAAAGAAGAAGATTCTCTATTGAAAACGATTGACTTTGGACTCTCAATGTTCTTTAAGCCAGGTTTGCATCTATGGTTACTTGTCATCTTGATTTACAACAACTATGTTTTCTAATTCTGAATACTCTGAATACTCTATTGCAGATGAGGTATTTACAGATGTTGTTGGTAGTCCTTATTATGTAGCTCCAGAAGTACTTAGAAAGCGTTATGGTCATGAATCAGATGTATGGAGTGCTGGTGTGATTGTTTTTATTTTGTTAAGCGGAGTTCCTCCTTTCTGGGCTGGTAAGAGAGTTTGCATTATAGATAAATGCATCTGAGTGTTCTTATTAAGCCTAAAGCAAGTGTTGTTTCCATGAAAATAAACAGAAACCGAACAAGGTATATTCGAGCAAGTCCTCCATGGAGATCTTGACTTTTCATCTGATCCATGGCCAAGCATCTCTGAGGGTGCAAAAGACTTGGTTAGGAAAATGCTTGTTCGGGACCCTAAGCGAAGACTAACCGCACATCAAGTATTATGTAAGTTATTTAAGTATCAACCATTCATCTTATGGCTTTAATGAGAGCATAGTACTTAAACTGGTCTTAAGGTGTTTATTTTTGTTTCTGAATAGGTCATCCATGGGTACAAATTGATGGTGTGGCTCCAGATAAACCTCTGGACTCAGCTGTTTTGAGCCGTATGAAGCAATTTTCTGCAATGAACAAGTTGAAGAAAATGGCTCTTAGAGTAAATTTGTTGTCATTCAAATCCTAAAACAAGATCCTAAAGAAAGATAACTCAGAAGAGAGAACTAAGTTTTGCTTCTCTCTTTTGTTGTAGGTTATAGCTGAGAGCTTATCCGAAGAAGAAATAGCAGGTTTGAAAGAAATGTTCAAGATGATTGACTCTGACAATAGTGGTCAGATAACTTTTGAAGAATTGAAAGCAGGACTTAAACGAGTTGGTGCCAATCTTAAAGAGTCAGAGATTCTTGATCTTATGCAAGCTGTAAAGTCTTTTAACCCAAGAATACTAGTTATAGTTAGATTGTCTGAACTCTAAGCAGATCATTCAATCTAGTTTATAGTTGTTCCATGTTTTGCAATTTGTTTTGGTCTTGTCTAATTCAGGCTGATGTCGACAATAGTGGAACAATAGAGTACAAAGAGTTCATAGCTGCCACATTGCATCTAAACAAAATAGAGAAAGAGGACCATTTGTTTGCTGCCTTCTCTTACTTTGATAAGGACGAGAGTGGCTTTATCACCCCAGACGAGCTTCAACAAGCTTGTGAGGAGTTTGGTATGGAAGATGCTCGTATAGAAGAAATGATACACGATGTTGATCAAGACAAGGTATAAGCTCCTTTTTTTTTTTGTTTCAGTTTTCTCTGCTTAGAAGTGATGATATTGAAACACCTTCTTTATTTATTGATTGGTAGAGAAATACGTCAAGTTTTAAAAAAACATGGAATCATTTGTTGCAGGATGGGAGAATAGACTACAATGAGTTTGTGGCAATGATGCAGAAAGGGAGCATAATGATGGGAGGACCTATGAAGATGGGTTTAGAGAACTCCATTAGCATTTCTCTTAAACTTTAGTTTTCAGAATACAAACCCAAAAAAAATCATTCTAATGAATGATTATCATGATTGTGTTTTTTTCCTTTTTCTTTCTCAAATGAGATTTTGTCGTTAGACTGGTTTAGGCAATTCTGTTTTTGTATTATGTAACTTTTATGCATATAATTTGTGTCTGTAACTTTTGGCTATATAATGTTTGGCATTAAATTATGTTCAGGTGACAGAGAGAAGAGAGCTACTCGAGGTAAAGTACAATTTTTTTTTTTTTAATTTATAGATACATTAGATGGTTCTGTAGCCCATTTGTCTTGTAAAGCCCAGCCCACTAAGTATCACCGTTTCACTTTGGAGTATTGTCAAACGCTAAATATTAACCATTGGATGAGTTCCATCTTACGGCTGAAAATAATTTGTGTTTGGTATTTTAGGTGACTGTCGCTATCGCTAGTGTTTCTTTGCAAAAAAGACGAAAATATCCTTTTATATGTGCATTTCTTTGAGCTCCTCTCGTTTTTTAAATTGTTTTTTGATACCCTAAAACTTTTTTATTTATTTTTCGGGTTTCTCTTAGTCTCGATTTTTGTGCCACAAATTAGAAAAAACCCTAATTTCCCAAAATTTCAATCCCCTCTTCTCAAATAAATTTTCGATTTTTACTTACGCGGAAAGGTTCGTTAAAACCCTAGATTCTTTCTCGTTATCGTTTGGCTAATGGCGAGTGCGTCACGGGAAGAGAGAAGCAATCCGTATGGCGGCGGATTGGGAACCGGAGGAAAGTTCCCGAAGNCAGAGGCTTATTACTTATAGCGCTCATAGGCTCTTTGCTTCGGTTTTCCGGAAACGCCTCGTCTCAGGTGAGACGCCTTTACAGTCGCCTGAGCAGCAGAAACAGCTTCCCGAAAGAGGTAAAGGGCTTGTTACTTGTTTCGATGCAAAAGTTAGTTTCTTTTATACTTTTCACACATTCTGAAGCTCTTAGAGAAGTGTTTTTATGAATTTTAGATTCTTTTTAGTGTCTGCTTTTGTCAGTTGTTTTGTTTAAATAGTTCAGGAATGTGTACACATATGCTGTTGGAATGTTCTTAAAGTACCTATCCTGGATTCATATTATGAATTAGTTAGTATTTGTGGTATCAGACTCCTTTTCCCTGTTCTAATTTGACGTTGTTAATGTGCACTGTTCATGTTTTCATGGACCAGATGTGAGTCAGGAGACGAAGGTAGGACAGGAGGAGAACATCTCTAATGTAAGTATATGAGCTGCATTTTTAATGAAATATTTTTTTTCTTTTGGATGTCTTGTTCTTTTATACTCTGTAGTGTAACCCATGTTTTATCTTTGGATGTGGTCTATGTGAAGCTGTCCATGAAGAATGATTTGATTCGGATGGAAGATACCAATGCATCTGTCGATCCACCCAAAGATGGATTTACAGATCTTGAAAAAATGTTAAAGGATAAAACTTTTACAAGGTTCACTATCTTATTTTTACTCTTCTTCTTTATGTTGCATTGATTCAACATTTAATAACATCTTCGTCTTTTGAATTTTAGTGAAATTATGCATCTTGAAAATCTGTTGATGATTTTAACAGGTCTGAAGTTGATCGATTAACTACCTTGCTGCGATCAAAAGCTGCTGACTCATCCACTGTAAACGAGAAACAGAGAAATGAAGTGAGTGTTGTGAGATATCCGCCGTCACATGAAAGGGATATGACCCATCCAGATAATGGAAATATGAAAGCCCTTGTTTCAACACCTCTTGGAAGTTCGAGAGTAAGAAAATTGTTAGATATATTAGTTTTACTAGTCTGGTTTATGCTGAGCTTCATGCAAACGGTATTGTACTGTTGTTAATCTTTGATTGTTGATGACATCCTTAACAGGCTCTCGAAGAGTGCATTGGTTCTCCAGCACAGCTTGCAAAAGCCTACATGGGTAGCAGATCTTCAGAAGTTACCCCTTCTATGTTGGGCTTGCATGGTCAAGCGGCTAGGGAAGATTCTGTTTTCCTGAACAGAACCCCTTTTCCGTCAAAGTCACCTACAATGTCACTGGTACCAAAGCCTTCTGGACAAAGACCTCTGGAAAATGGTTTTGTTACCCCTAGATCTCGTGGAAGATCTGCTCTTTATAGCATGGCCAGGGCACCATACTCTAGGCCTCAGTCCACTGTGAAGGTTTCAAATTTGAGTATGATTATTTTGTTTAAAGTTTGCAACTTCTTCCCAATTTATATTGTTTTTTTTTTCCAGATTGGATCTCTTTTTAATTCATCTCCTGGCACATGGGAAGAAAGCTTAGCTTCTGGTTCTAGACAAAGGCTCCAATCAGTGAGAACTTTTCTTACGTTGCACCAAATGGATTTGAGACTAGTTTCTGGAAAAAAAGTATTGACATGACTTATTTAATTATGTAGGGTCTCAAACGGAGGAGCTCAGTCTTAGATAATGATATCGGATCTGTGGGCCCTGTAAGGAGGATTCGTCAGAAATCTAACCTTTCCTCTCGAAGCTTGGCTCTGCCTACTTCTGAGAGTCCACTTTCTGTTCGTGCCAATGGTGGACAAAAAATTATACATGCTTCGAAAGACGGTGCAGAGGATATTCCTGGTTCAAGTTTCAACGTTGTTCCTACTAAGTCCAGGGAGATGGCGTCACAAATATTGCAGCAACTTGATAAACTGGTTTCAACAAAGGAGAAATCACCAAGTAAGTTATCACCATCCATGTTACATGGTCAGGCTCTCAAAAGCCTTCAGAATGTGGAGGCCCCAAAGTTCTTGGATAATCTTCCTGAGAAGACGGCAAATTTTCCAGATTCTAGTTATCAGAAGCAGGAAAAAACTAAAGATAGAGGCTCCGGAGAGATTTTGGCTCTGAGTGATAAGACTGGTGGTATGGTTAATGGCACAAGCAAAGCAGGTTCCAGTAAAGATCAGGAGACTCGTGGTCAAGGTGCTTATTTACCTCTCACGAGTTCTTTGGAAGAGCATCGTCCAGAAAAGAAAGCATTTCGAATGAGTGCGCATGAGGTATTTTGTTTATTTCTGGTAGTTATATTTCCAGAATGTTAATTAGCTGCAAAAAGTGTCAAACAGGGCAATCCTTGAAAGGGAAACCATAAGTCCTCTAGCTGCAAATATGATTTTTTGCATTTATGTGTTCCTGCTGTTTTTCATATTTGACTATCATGTGTTTGTGTTACCTTTGTTAATATCTTATGGCATAGCTTTGACCATCTGTACATACAACTGTGAACTAAATAATGCAGGATTTCTTGGACTTGGACGATGATAATGGCATGGCATCTACTCCGTCTGAAGTGGCAGAAAAACAGGATACCTTCAAAGTAGCGAAAGGTCCTATCAGCATGCCTAAAGAGGAGAAATCACTTACTCCGTCTGAAGCCATGCCCTCTACGTCATATATTTCTTATGGTGACACCTCACAGGGTACTTCTAATGGATCTATGGAAACTGGAAGGAGCAAGATTGCTGCTTTACCCGTTGAAGCTGTTCAGCAAAGTAAAATACCATCTGAACCAATTTCAAAGTTCATCCAAGGGACTGAGAAATCAAGTATTACTCCTGGCAAGCTAATCACAGAAGAGAAAATTATACCTCTGGAAGAATCTACAAAGGCTGATGCTGTGTTTCCCAACATTTTGTCACCATCACCGGCTGCCACTGACTTATTAAATCAAAACACGGGTGCCTCTGCAGGAATCAAGTTAGAAAAGCCGAGCAGGTTGGTGGCATGATTATTTTTACTCAACTTGATATGCATCAATTTTATTACTTTTGTCAATCAACCATGGAATCACATTGATATTGGTAGTGGAAGGCTTTATCTGGTTTACTGGATTCTGACTCTCTTTCTTGCTTTTGCAGCACTGCGTTTGGAGTATCAGAGGCTTGGGAAAATCCAATGGAATCAAAGAAAACTGTCAGCAACAGTGCTTCTGGAGGTGTGTCAACTACCTCAGCTGCAGCAACTCTGAATGGCAGTATATTCTCAGCTGGAGTAAATACTGTCAGTCCACCTCCAAATAATGGCTCTCTTGGTTCAGGCCCCTCTTTCCCACCTAGTATCTCAAATTCTGTGAGTGAAGTGCCATGCACTGTGCAAGCTTCTGCTGCTACTCCCACTAGTGTGTTTGGAAAGTTGCCTGCTAATACCAGCAATGACAGCAACTCTGGAAGCAATTCACAATCAACTTCAGCACCTCCCCTTTCTTCTACATCACCTTTCAAGTTTGGGGAACCTGGAGCTCCAGTTTCTGCGTCATTAGTATCTGCATCTAGCGGTCAGGTCTCGAAGGAGACTGAAGTAAAAAACTCAACATTTGGAAACACAAACACTTTCACGTTTGGTGGTATGGCTTCAGCGGATCCGAGCACTGGCAACGTTTTTGGTGCTAAATCCTCAGAAATTAAAAGCACGCCAGGTTTTGTGTTTGGTAGCTCATCTCCTGCTATGGCAGATGCAGGTAATAATATCTTTGGTGGGACATCCTCTGTGGTTGGCAGCAGCACAGTAAACCCGTCTACTGCTGTTTCATCTGCACCTGGAAGCTCGGGAAGTTTAATATTTGGTGTGACATCTTCCTCAACCCCTGGGACAGAGACCAGCAAATTTTCTGTGAGTTCTGCAGGTACTAATTCTGGAAGTAATATTTTTGGTACTTCCTCACCTGCATTTACAAGCTCTGGTAGTAGTAGTATGTTTGGAGGTGTAGCTGCAAGTACTGGAAGCAGTGTTTTTGGGTTCAGTGCTGCACCATCAACTTCTGCTGCTAGCTCTCAATCTCAGGCCTCAATTATTTTCGGTGCTGCAAATTCTCAGACGGGTAATACTGGGATCGGAACCACAGCATCAACCCAGAGCGTTCCCTTTCAGTTTGGTTCATCTGCAGCATCTCCTACATTTGGCTTGTCTGGGAACACTTCTCTTGCATCAAACAGTTCTCCATTTGGATTTTCAAAGTCGGAACCTACAGTATTTGATTCTGGCTCTGCACCTCAGCTGAGTTCAACAAACTCCTCTGCAAAATCTAGTGGTACAACGAGCTCTCCTCTATTTGGGACAAGCTGGCAAGCTCCCAACTCTGCTCCAGTCTTCAGTTCCTCATTCACCACTTCTTCAACTCCTACGTTTTCCTTCGGAGGATCTTCAGCTGCTACTGGTTTAAGCGGTTCTTCTCCCATTTTTGGAGCATCCACCAATACCCCATCATCTTCACCTATCTTTGGTTTCAGCTCAACCACTCCTACTACTCCTCAGCAGCCAGTCTTTGGTAACTCTGCCCCCTCAGCGACTCCATCACAGTCTCTGTTTGGTAACTCAACTCCTGGGTTTGCATTTGGTGCACCTAATACGAATGGTATTAACAATAATAACCAACAAGTGAGCATGGAAGACAGTATGGCAGAAGACACAGATCAAGCTAGTAAAGCAGCCATGGTATCACCAATGTTTGGACAACCACCAGCTATTTCAATGCCTCAACCAAACTTTGGCTTTGGTGGAGGAGCAGCAACACCACCTTCATCAATGGCTAACCCATTCCAATTTGGAGGCCAACAGATGGGAAGCACACCACAGAATGCATCACCTTTCCAGGCATCTCAGAGTCAAGAGTTCCAAGGAGGTGGGAGCTTTTCACTGGGCAGCACTGGAGGCGGGGATAAGTCAGGCCGCAGAATCTTCAAAGCGAAGAAAACCAACAGAAAGAAATAGGCACAACACACTGTGGATTTATACACAACACAACAAAACACATTTGCTTATGAAGAGTGTCTCATCTTATTAAGAAGCGTTTTGATATTTTTAGGAGTTTATACTCGGAACATGGGTCGCTGTTATGCTTCTTCATCGTCTGTGTCATATTCGTGCTAAGAGTGGCGGTTAAATTGTTTAAACGTTATAAAAGTTGTAGGAAAGTTTTGTAATTTTGTTTCAGAAAGTACTTGAGTCTGTCTGTAAGAGGGGTAGCTCTCTCTCTCTATCTTTGTTGTTCTTTTAAAAAAACTTCATTCTACTGTTTATAAAGAACAGCTTTGTCAAATTTAATTGAGCTTTGGTTCAACGAGTCTAAATTACTCTGTTCAACACGGTTTACTAAATTTATTACCTTCGAGGAAACTTCGATTCGTTGACCTTGACTAGTTGATACACTTTTGTTTATTCATTCCAAATAAACTTTGGTTTACTTTTGAAGCCGAACTTGTCCAAATTCTCTCGATTTCTATTTGTTTTATTAAACAAGTTTACCAGATTTGTTAACGGAGTAGAAGAAGAAGAAGATGAGGAGAGTTTTCGGTGCGAAAAAGAACACAGAGCCTCCTCCTTCAATTCAAGATGCCTCTGATCGGGTTTCCTTATTATTCTTCTTTCTTTTTTCGATTTCAATTAAGAATTTTCTCTTTGAATTCGACATTATGTGTAGCGGAGTTCAGGGCGATATTGGTTTATTCTGGGATCATAATCCATCATACTTGATTGATCAATGTTTTTTAGATTTCACATTGGATTGAATGACATTTAGATGAATTTGTTGTGATTAGAAGAGCAATTGGAACCACTTAGATCCCAAAAGAATAATATATAACTCAGTTTTATTACTATTTTATGTTTATCAGATAAATAAAAGAGGAGATTCAGTAGAAGAGAAGATAAAAAAGCTTGATGTTGAACTCTGTAAATATAAAGAACAGATTCAAAAAACTAGACCTGGTCCTGCTCTTGAAGCTGTCAAAGCTCGTGCTATGAGGGTTCTTAAACAGAAGAAAATGTTAGTCACTCTCATAAAGACATTGCTTCAATATAAACTGATTCAGCAATTCAATTAACATAAACTTTATATATGTTTCATTGGATGTGTGTAGTTGATGATACTTAACATCTAATTATATATATATTTTTGCTTGAATTAGGTATGAAGGACAACGTGATATGCTCTATAATCAAACATTCAATCTCGATCAAGTTTCATTCGCCGCTGAAGGACTCAAAGATGCTCAACAAACTGTATTCATTGCTTTTTCTTCTTTTTCACAAGATATTAAAATCTGTGTTTAATAGAATAATGTTTTTGTATATCTCTATTCAATCTGCAGATGACGGCATTAAAATCTGCGAACAAGGAGTTGAAAGGAATGATGAAAACCGTAAAGATTCAAGATATAGATGTATGTAACAACATTGTAGTTTCGAGCTTTTCTCTGTTATTTTGATTTGCCTGATACGAAATATCTCTAATGATAACAGAATTTACAAGATGAGATGATGGATCTGATGGATGTGAGTTCTGAAATTCAAGAAACACTTGGTAGGAGCTACAATGTTCCTGATGGCCTTGACGAAGATGATCTCATGGGAGGTAAAGTTCTTGTTCCGCAATTGAAACATAAACATATTCTTAACGTTATGTAAAACTGGGTTTTGGTCTATCTTCAGAGCTTGATGCTCTTGAAGCTGACATGGGAGACGAAACCGAAGCTGATGGAATGCCTTCGTATCTCCAACCTGATAAAGAAACTGATTACGCTGACGAACTTAACTTGCCTGCTGTACCAGTTGGAGGAGCTCGACAAGGAAGAGTTCAGGTTGTTAATTTTAATCTTGAATATTGAATTGCTTTTTGTAAGTATGATTAGCTTTTTGATGGATTGCTTAATGAAGAAAGGTTTAACAATGTGATTAATATAGGCTGAAGACGAGTTTGGATTACCAGCTGTACCACGAGCTTCTCTCCGGGGTTAATAATCTCTTGTGTAATGATGAATGGATTACTAAGTTTTTATTTAGCCATAGTACTTTTATTCATTTTGTGTATAACGTTTTACTTTGGTAACTCTTCTTTTGGATTTCTTCTTGAATTTGTATTTTTCTTATTTCACTTTCTGTAAATCAGATTTTTTTTTTACAATTTATCATATTTTCTTGTTATTAAAAAAATGGATCCGAAATGTTGGTTAAAATGGGCCGAGTAAGAATTTAATGGGCCTCTCGCTGTTCTGAATCTCTCCTTCTCCCTCTTCCTTCCTCTCCCGCTTTCTTCATCGATGGATCAACCGCCAGATCGGAGAAAGCGACCATGGAGATTCTCCACCTTCGTTTTCTCTTCGTCTATCTTATTCCTTCTTCTTTCCATATTCTTATTCGGCTTTACTACGACCGATCTCTATAAACTAAAAAATCTGAGATTCACCTCCACCGCGAATCGAATCTATAGCTATCTTCGGTTCTTTTCAGGGTTTTACAATGGAACTCCCAATTCCAAATCTGAAAAACCAAACTCAGCTTCGTCTACGCCGCATTGTGTATTATGGATGGCTCCATTCCTCTCAAGTGGTGGTTACAGCTCAGAAGCTTGGTCTTACATTTTATCACTTCATCACCATCTCAGAAACCCTAGATTTCGAATCACCCTCGAACATCATGGCGATCTGCAATCGGTGGAGTTTTGGGATGGTTTAGCTAACAAGACAAAGGAGGTAGCTATCGAAATGTACAAAACAGAGTGTAGACCCAACGAAACGATCGTTGTTTGTCATAGTGAGCCTGGTGCTTGGTATCCACCATTGTACGAGACTCTTCCTTGTCCTCCCATTGGTTACGGAGTTTTCTTATCTGTAATTGGTAGAACAATGTTTGAGACTGATAGAGTCAATCCAGAGCACGTTGAACGATGTAACCAAATGGATCATATTTGGGTTCCTAGTGAGTTTCATGTCTCTTCGTTTGTACAAAGTGGGGTTGATTCATCTAAGGTTGTCAAGATTGTGCAGCCTGTAGATATTGATTTCTTTGATCCTTCCAAGTATAAGCCTTTGGATTTAATGACGATTGGGGATTTAGTTTTGGGTTCTGGAATGAAAAATTCTGGTTTAGGATTTGTGTTCTTGAGTGTGTTTAAGTGGGAACACAGAAAAGGTTGGGATGTGTTGTTGAAAGCTTACCTGAGAGAGTTCTCTGGTAAAGACAATGTTGCTCTGCTTTTGTTGACAAACGCATATCACTCTGACAGCGATTTCGGGAACAAGATTTTAGATTTCGTAGAGGAAATGAATCTAGAAGAGCCTAGTAATGGTTACCCTTTTGTGTATGTGATTGATAAACACATAGCTCAAGTTGATTTGCCTCGGTTGTACAAAGCGGCTGATGCGTTTGTGTTGCCTACAAGAGGAGAAGGATGGGGACGACCTATAGTGGAAGCCATGGCAATGTCTTTGCCTGTAATTGCAACGAACTGGTCTGGACCAACTGAGTATCTGACTGAGGAGAATGGTTACCCATTGGTGGTTGAGGAGATGAGTGAAGTGAAGGAAGGTCCTTTTGAAGGGCATAAATGGGCAGAGCCATCTGTGGATAAGCTTAGGGTTCTAATGAGGCATGTAATGAGTAATCCTGATGAAGCTAAGGTTAAAGGAAAGTGTGGAAGAGACGACATGGTCGAAAAGTTTGCTCCTGAAGTTGTTGCTAAGATTGTTGCAGATCAAATCGAGAAAATCTTTGATGAGAAAATACGAACACGATAGGATGTTACACGTAAAGAAACGAGAAGGGGACAAGAATTGTAATTTTTTTTATTTCATACATTGTTTTAAAAAAGAAACAAATATGTCAAGAACAGCTTATTATCGAGTTTATTATCCAAAACATAAACAGAGTTTAGTTTCCAGTTTGTTTATATTACTGGAGATAAGAAGCAAAAGCAGACATGACTTCCTTGTACACTGGCTTCTTGAAATCAACTGCCTGTAAAATTGAAATAGAAAAGTGTATTAGAAATCTGAATGCAGAATTGATGGTAAAGAAGAAAAGGGTTACGCACATGGTCAATGAGTTGGTGAGGAGAAGTCCAAGACCATTCACCAAATTCGGGTTTCTCAGTTCCATCACCAAGAAGATTGATTTCATCATCATTCCCAGTAAATTTCAGTAAAAACCTGAGAGAACAAACAATAATTAGAAAAAAAAAACACAGTAATAGAAAGAAAGAATGAAAGGATTCTTGATTTGACAATATCAGAAAGAATAAAAACCATTTCTGAGCCTGACCCTTCCAGTCAGATCCCCATTGGACCTTAAGCTTCTCCCTAACATGAGGAGGGAAATCGTAGGTTATCCAGTGAGGTGCCTGAGAGTTATGAATTATAATATTATCAAAAATAAAAGGGTTTAATAAAGTAGTTATTGAGGTAAAGAAAAAAACCTCAGCGATAATCTGAGCAGAGTGAACACCAGTCTCTTCTTTAAGTTCTCTCATAACAGCAGCTCTTGGATCTTCACCCTCGTCGATTCCACCCTATCAACCATCAATCAAAAAAGATTCCCCATATTCAAGTCAGATTACCAAAAACTCTAAACCCGGATCTAATCAAATCAGAATATACCTGAGGCATTTGCCAAGCACCAGGAATATCCAACCTCGAGGCAGTGAATATCTGATTATTTACTCAATCATCAGAAAACACACACAAAACAAGTAGGGACAGTCACATAGCGATTTTACATATGAATCCATCACCAATCATCAATCTTACCTTTTTTGATGAATTCATGAGGCAGACACCGACATTTCTTCTGTAACCTTCAGGAGGAGAATCCATGGACGAACAACACCGAGCTGAGTAAGAGGAGGAGACTGGAGACTGACCGGAGAATTTGAGCGATCCAGAGGGGTAATTTCGGAAAACTGGAACTATAGACGGAGTAATTGGACGATGTAAGACAAGAAGGGGTCTATACATTAATGCCATTAGAGGCCAAACTCCATTTCGAGCCCAAACCTAATTATTTTCCAGAAAAATTATATCTAAATGGACACTTATGCCCCTCCTTCTTCACATATATTACCACCACCTACAACAAACAACTTTAACCTGAGAATTTTCTTCGTATCTTTTTTATTTCCCACAAAGGATAATTACTATGTCTAGTTTACTCACAAATGAGCTCATCGTTGAAAACAAAATATGGTTTAATTTAAGATACTTGTGTTTTGGATAAAAGCCTTAACTACAAATATTTTTTGTTCATCTAACTTCTACAAATGTTTGGTTTTCAATCGATTGCAAGTTTGCAACTCCAAATCTTAATGCTACAAACAGCATAAGATGATGATAAATAAATAAATTAAAACCTGTAAATCCCAGACTATTAATCTTGAACCCAATGAAATAATGTTTGAATCCCATACATAATACTCTTTATTAAAGCCAAACTCTTTTTGATTCAGACCAAACTAAACTTTTTCAGACCTTAGAACCTTCTTCCCTGCCGCCCAACACACATAACACATTGATATGTGATATAGCTTGTGGTTCCACTTGAGATAACGCACGAATTTCAGACATTCCCAGAAAAAGAAAGCATCTTTAGAGTCTCTTTATAGACCTTAATCACATCAGTTTTAATAGCTGACCCATCCAGGAATCTTGTTGCGTAGTCTTTTAGATGAGATGATATGTACTTCTTCCATTATTATTCTTGTTCTTGCGGAAGTCAAGTGTCATCCGAGAGTATGGGCACCTGACGTTATGACTTCTTCACAATGGCACTCTATACTCAGGACTATTTTAACACATTTAATCATAACCTATAGAATGTTCACACGTCTAAACTTATAAATCGACATAAGGGAAAAATGTTAGAAAAATCGCGAACTTTACAAATGTCGCCAAATAAAGTATAAAATTATAAAATTGAAAAATAATTCACATCTTTTGGTTGACTCTGTAATTAAATACAAAACTTTCTGTTAACCAACCAGATTAGACCATCCGTTAAAACGATTAACAGAGGGTTATGACATTGTTAATTAATCCTTCAACAGTTCCGTTTAGTTAAAATGCAGCCGTTTTAATAACTACAAAACGACGCCATTTTGTTAGTTTTCGAAAATTAAACTCAGAAAATTTCCAAATCGAAAAATTCCCATGCACAAAAGTATTTTCTAAAACAAAACTCGACGAGGAAACGCTCGAGTATCCACGACATAACTATGGGAGATGCCGACAATGTAACGGACCCTGGATCCAGTTTAGAGTCTATGTGCCAGCAGCCACATTTTGGTGATGAAATTCCTCCAAATTGTGCCTATATAAATATTTAATTGTGTGTTTCAGGTTTAAGGAACAAAAATTGCACTATTTTTTTTAGTTTAAACATCAAAATTTAAATTTTATTAACTCATTCTATATTAAAAATAAAATAATAATCACCAAACAGAAATATATTTCAAAATTAACTAACATTGTGATAACTCTAGCATGCATACCTATAGAAAATAATTTTTTTATTAATTATTATTATTAGATGAATTAAAAGTAATCATATGCAATAATATGTGCCAAAAAATCAATTGCTAAATTAGTTGGAAAAAAATATTGTGGAGTAAAAATGAAAAATCTTCAAATACACAAAATACAAGACAAAGTAACAAAAGAGGAATTTGTATTTGTACTTATACTATTGGATGCTTTGACTTTTCTTTTTCGGGACAAAACCAATCTGCAATTATCTCTCTAACACTTATAAGCCTTCACTGTATTTGAAGTTTTCGTTGAGAGATCAAAGCTATGTCTCAGGTATGTCAATCGGGTTTTGATTCGAATTCCATTATTCAGATCTGGGTCATCGTGAATACTGTTACTTTATCGCAATTCTCCTCCTTTGATAAAGATAGGATTATAAACTTTTCGATCCATGTTCTAATCTTATTGGCCTCCTTGTCAATCCATGATCCTGTTTTAATCGTGTATATGGACAACCAATTGACACCTTGATTGGGTAAAATCGTGAGAACAAAACACAGATCTTGAATCTGTATCGTGATAGCATATTATATTGGTTTGATGTCTCATCTTTGGTTCTGAGATGGTTTTTTTGTTTGTTTGAGAACTTTGATTAATGTTTCAGAGGTTTATATATAAGTAATTAAGTATTAGCTGAATCTGATTATGTAATAAATGTTAGCATTTTTAGTAGAACAAGCCATTTGATCAAAGTTAAGCTGTGGATTTATTCTGTGTCTGTATGTAAGACCGTTGTTCTCAGAGTGGCTATGACATGCGAAGGATGTGTTGGAGCGGTGAAAAGAGTCCTTGGGAAAATGGAAGGTTAGTTTTACTTTTACCTAAACTCTTTGATGTTATGTTCTATCTCAAAATGCTTTTAAACTTATTGCCTTCATCTCATTTTTCCTATATTTATTCCACAAAAAAGATTATTTAATGTCTTGTAATCTCCATATCTATAAAGTCCATAGCATAAACATTTGATGTGGCAGGCGTGGAGTCATTTGATGTGGATATAAAGGAGCAGAAAGTGACTGTGAAAGGCAATGTGCAGCCAGATGCTGTTTTGCAGACAGTATCAAAAACTGGGAAGAAAACGGCTTTCTGGGACACAGAGGCTGAATCCGCCAAGGCCTAATGAGAAGCAGAGCATGTCATGTTACTCTGTTTTTTAATAAACTCTATCTTATGTGACTTGTAGCTGAGCATTGTTCTCTGAAGCTACCTTCTTTTAGTTATGTCTTTTAATCCGGCCTATCATGTACTTGAATATAATTTTCATCTAAATACAAAAGGTTCTTAAACCTGAACTATCTTCAGTGATAATATTTTGGGTTAACAGGATGAGTTGGGGAAAAGTAACTAAGTTTGAGCCAATGTATGAAAGCATGAAAATATTTGAGAATACTGCTTTGGTTATCATCTTCAGTTTTATCCAAATAAGTACCAATATGATTATACAACACACTTTTGAGTAACTAAATGTATGGTGTGATAAAGCCTGAGCTGAAAACTAAAAAGGGTGCAGCTTCAATTCAATGCAAAATCAGGTATATGATCCATCTTTGCCTTATGTTGTGGTGCTTGGTATAGATTGAATAGCTGCAAGAGGGTTAACTTGGTATGAAAACGCAAGCTTCCAGAAATCTATAATTGCTTTTTTCGTGGACTCTATTTGTCTGCGAATGATCCTGAACCAAGTAAAACACACACACAGAGCTTATTTTGTGGTACACTGTACACAGTATTTTTTCATCATATAAATTTGATCATTCAAGTATCATAAACAAGTTTAGAAGAATTCTTACCGTATGAAAGCAGCTCGCTTTCTCTTCAAAGCATAACATATGATTAATGCAACAAGGCTCATGGCAACCTTTCCCTTGGACATGCTAAATTGGGTATTACCAAGCTTAAAGCTTAGATGGGATGACCAAAGTGAAGAAGGTTCATGTTGTTTAGGGAGTTTCAGGACAGAATCAATCTCATCACTCTTTTCATTAGCCAACGACTTGTTGTTTTTCACTATAGTATAAGAAGACTCCATAAAATTTTCTTCAAAAGAACTAGCCTCTGGAACGTTTGCATTTTTGAGAGAAACTAAAGAGTGCAATTTTCTCAAAAGCCCCTGAGACCGAGATTTGAGTGTAGCATCTCAGTTGGAATACATTCACAAGTTTGCATACAAATTATGAAAAGATTTAATGATACCTGTCGTTTTTCCTCAGGCAACACAGCTTTCTCAACCCACGAAATGGCTTCACCCATGTCCTTTGAATCTTTTCCAAGAACTCCAAAGGTAAACAGCTCCACAACTTCCATGTACTCATCAATATCCAAATATTGTTTCCCATGGAACACTTTCCCACTAACGCCAGCATCATTTAGGATATAGTGGTTGTCCTTGTAAACCCATTTGCTAAAGAATTCTTCCAGAATCTCATGAACACCCGAGTAGAAACCATTTGATATTTGAAGGCATATTCTGAAGGGAAAAAGAGACGATCGATAAACTAAATATCTAAAAATCTTGTTCTGTGACTTTTTTTCTATACTAAGGCATCCAGATAAAGCATTGTGCTCCCTTTAATAAGTAAAATTTAGGAGATATTGCGAACTCTCAAATATATTATCTCACTCTCACCCCTACTTATACTACTAGTTGAACAGCTATGGCAGAAAGAACCAAATAGTATCTTCTTTTTTCCAAACATATTAAGCTGTAATACTTACTATGAAAGAAACAGAACAAGAAAGATACCCAGTGAGAAGAACTTGGACAGGAATTGCTGCAACTTCACCAAACAAATCTCTTAACTCGTTTACAATCTCAACTGTCCTGTATGGAAAAGGAATCTGTTGGAAAAATCTATGACAGAGCCAACACTAGAACAAAGGTCATGAAATATACCTGTCAAGTCCATGCAAGGATTGAACTAATACCATGCCAGCAGATTCTAACATGTCATGTAACTGATGATCATCACCAACAGTTTCCTCTTCAGATAAAACTTTAGTGCTGTCAAATATTTTTTTCAGAACTGAGGAAGATAATGACTCTGCCTCTTCATACATAGAGCAAACCAGGTAGCTAAAAACAAGGAACATTCAAATTCGATTCACATGAATCGGTCAATACGCAAAACAAAATATAAACTAAAAATGTTAAATAATCAATTTCCCAGAAGCACCTCTCAGAACGTTCAATTTCGACCCAAATTTTAGTCTCCTCCATGTCACAAGTACTGATCGGAGCTTATCCACAGCTCTGATTCCACACAACTAGTCTGCAAATAAAATACCTCAAGCGTGCGTGGAGATTGATTTATTATGCTATATTGAAAGCAATCAAATCAGGAGGACTAGACGAAGAATGAGAGGAAGAGGGTAGTTATGGTATTTGAAATTATTGAGCTAATACAATGGGCCCAATTATGGTAATTTGTTATTATTGGGCCAGTATAATGGGTTTCTCCATCACATATTCAGGCGAATGGATCAGCGTATTATTATTAGTGGAAAATAAATTTTAAATTCAAAAGTAAAGTACAACGGTTTATAAACATTTATATTCCTTGTGAACTTGTTATTGCAGACATTAACTATTAACTTGGAACCACGTGTCTGTTAGATTTGTGTTAAAATCTGAACTAAACTTGGCGGCTCTTCAACGTACATTGTCGACTCAATCGATGTCCCACATGTCTTATCCTTTACACCTACTTTATTGGCTATCTAAAATCTCGACTATAGGCTCAGGTTAAGTATCAAATTTATACTATCATTCATTAATCATTACTATATAAATGTTGATGTGTTATGTGCCTAAGCACATTATCAAGGTAAACAGCAAATCATTTTTTTAGTCAGACAACAACAAATCATTTATTGATATGTTTGACAATAAATTAAAATCCTTAAACTAGAATTCACAAAGCCCTCGAGAAATAAAACAAGTATAGATAAGATAGGTTCCTTTACTATAAGCACACGTCATTTTCATACTTAAAATGATAAAATAAAAATAAAACTAAACTCTTGGCTTGACCATGGCTCTCAACGGATTCTTCATCACCACCGTGAACTCCAATTTCCCGGCGAAATCAATTTCACTTCCTGGTGGATATGCGCTCCACTCAAACTCTTGAACCATCTTCGCAAGCATCAAGTGCACGTGTACTGTTGCCATCGCTAGCCCCGGACAGATCCGACGACCAACACCAAAAGGCATCATCTTCACTCCAGTTACGCCAGTTATGTCCGCATCCTCTTTACCCGAAATAAACCGATCCGGATTGAATTTCTTTGGATCAGACCAAATCTTCGGATCCTCGTTTATACCTGGAAGATAAAACTCGACGTTGATCCCGACGGGAACGTCGTATCCGGCGACTATCGTCGGCTCAGTCACGGAATGAGTCAACGTAAAGTAAGTCGGTGGATGTTTTCGGAGAATCTCCTTAACGACGGCTTGTAAGAAGACCATTTTATCCACGTCCTTTTCTTCAACCGGACGATCTCCAACCGTTGATTTAATCTCATCGTAAAGCCGAGATTGAATATCTGGATTCACTATCAGCTGCGCGATTCCCCACTCTAGCGCCGTCCCCGTCGTGTCCGTACCACCGTTAAGAAACTCTGAGCATAGTGATACCAGCTCTTCATTAGACGGCGTCGTTTTACGACCTTCAGTTTTCAAGTCGAATAGTGTATCAAGGTAAGAAAAGGACGACGCCATTTTATCAGATCCCGGATTCTGAATCGCTCTCCGTCGTCTCTCTATGAATCCGACGATGAAATCAACTTGTTCCCGACGAACCTCGAGAGCTCGTTTTCTCTCCTTGGAGTAAAACGGAGCAAGGATTGGGAGATAATCGTCAAGTCTTGGATTAAGTGTGATCAACACTTTCTTCATCACTTGATCCATACTCAAAACTGCTTCTTCATCCATTTCAATACCGAAACACATTTCTAAGAGGATACAAAACGCAGCGAATCGTGCGTTTCTCAGAACCCAAACAAGCCCGTTATTATCATTAGCCTCTGATTTGATCCTCTCAACAAGCTTATCCATAGCTGATGATCTCAACGACCCAAATTCTCTAAACCGGGTCGAACTCAGCATGTTTTGAACCATGTTACGTCTCAGGGATCGCCACACGGGTCCGTAAGCTGAAGCGTTAACAGTGAAAGTGTTGGAACTGAAGATGGTTCTGGTCGGATTCTCGGAGGGTCGTGTCGCAAACATTGGTCCACGCTGAATCAGAGCATCGTGGACCATAGCTGAATCAGAGATTATGATCATCGTACGACTCCCCATTCTCAACGTGTAAATCGGACCGTATTTTTTCCTTATATCATCAACGTACTCGTAAAACTGCTTCCCTGAGCGCGCGAACTGGAAGAGGTTTCCGACAACTGGCCAACCTGGAGGACCAGGAGGGAGCTTTACGCGCTTCGATTTAGAACTCCGGCGCGTGAGGATCAACAAAAGGAAGCTGGATACGAGAATAATGAAGAAGAGTGAAGGAGATATGTTAAAGGAAGAAAGAGACATTTTAGCTTCTTTTTTTCGTCTCGTATTACCTAAGGCCTGATTGTTTATAGCTGTGGAGGTCTTGAAGTGAAAGGGAGAGCAGAGGAAGGTCTTAAAACAGAGTAATGCATGAGAATTTAGGTGAGGAGAATTTAAAGTGATAGGTTTCATTCAATTATGTGAGGCTGAGTTTGGTACGAGAAGTACGATAGATCTATGATTTTTTTGTTTGTTACAAATGAACAAGTTTGAAAGTGATGTACTGTTACTTATAAATCAAATATTTTATTATTCATGTGAATGTTCAATCCCTTATCAAAATTTTAACCTGAAAAAGCTATTTTTTTGTCTGTTCTATATCTGAGATACTGAATCAACCAAGAAAAAATAAACTGATTCAAAAACTTCAATCTATACTTGAGTAAAGTAGATTGAAACTACAGTTGGAGTTAGCTGAAGTTTTACTTTGGTTAGTGTAATTCAACCATAGTCTGTAACCCAAGTAGTATTGATGAAGAAACCTAAGGGCTCAGGAAACGTTCTTGAATGCAGAGAAAATAGACTCTTAGTCTCTATGCATACAACGACATGTAATCAATTGAATCAAAAAAAAAAGACAAAAGAAAAGGGGTTTAGTGACGTGTTTGACATCATCAGCCTACAAGTCTCAACGGTTCTGAAGAGTTTCGATAGCTTTTTTCCACTGCAAAGCTCTTTGTTTTGAGTCTTCAAAAGATAAAACCTTCTTCGGCTGCCAAAACAGAACAAGAAATTATCAATAAGTATCAATCGCAGATGAAATAATCTTAATAAGTGAGTCAAAGTATTGTGTGTTATTACTGTGCAAATCTTGAAATGTGAAGGACTTGAGACTTGAACGTTGAGTTCGTTAGCGTTATCAGACCAGATTATGTTTCCTTTTGCCACAAGTTTTGATGGATCAACGTAGACCAGTTTCGGTTTGTTTGTGAGTATTAGCTGCACCTTCTTACTAGTTATTTTTTGTAGCTTCTTCACTGCTGATATCATTAGAACTGATTCTCCCGGTTCTAGAAACTGTTGCCTGTTACAAAGCAAACATTAGATTCAGAAACTGATATGTTTCCATGGAAAAGAAATCAGTAAAGTCTAGTAATGTCTCACCATCTTGAATCAAAAGAGTCTATGGAGGCAAGCCGGGTTATGGAACCTGAGGATTCAGAGGTTGAAGATTGTCCTCCAGGTCCATCGTTCTGCATGACTGAAGTATCTCCGGCTTGTGTTGAGTTCCATGGAGAACCTTCCCTTTCAGGAGATGCTGATTGAGACTGCAAAAGATAAAAACTTGATCAAGAGAAGGAGAAGACGAGAAACATTTTGGTGTGACAGTTAAAAGGAAGTAAATACCGCAGGATCTGGAGCGAGTTTTGGAGGAGTTTGTGACCTTATGTTCTTCCAATCAACTCCCTTGAAGAAAGGATGTCTTTTAAGAGAAGCATAACCATCTGATCCAGCTCCTGGTCTTCTACTAGGCTCTGTATCCTGAGATGAACCATAGTCACACACACACAAAAATGATGACGATGGCTTCTTGATCTAGCAGAGACTGAGTAAAAGGGTGAAGCATATCTTACTAGCAATCGGTCGATGAGGTCTCTGGCTGCTTCTGAGAAATGATTTGGGAACTTTATATCTCTTGCTATAATTCTTTGGAAAATCAGCCATTCACTTGCATCTTTGAATGGAGAAGTTCCTGAAAGCATTTGGTACAGAGTGCAGCCGAGTGCCCATAGATCATTTCTGTTTATACCAAAGAAAAGTTGTTCTAAGCAAGAGGTGTGTAGTAATCCACAGAACCAGAAGGCTACTTCAAATCCAAAAGCTTCATAAGTTTGTTCTAACAAAACTCTTACCCGAAAGTTGCTGGAGAGGAGTTAAGAACTTCAGGAGGAACATATGCAGCCGTCCCGACGAAAGTGCATGCCTTATCATCTGCATAAGTCACCAGTTCACAGACAGGCTCAAATACCCAAATCAGAAAAAATATTATCAAAGAAGCGCAAGAACAATGGAAAAGGATCATGAACTATATATTACCGGAAGCTGCATTAGGAAGTACTGTGATTTGACTGTCTTGCATTGGCTTTACACTACCAAAATCAGCAATCTTAATGTGTCCATCTGAAGTTAGCAACAGATTCTCCGGCTACTCATTAAAAACCCAGAGACAAATGTTAACAGTAATGTCCTTATTGGGTGTTCAAAGAAATGATATGTGAAAAAGGAATGAACCTTAATATCTCGATGTATCAGTCCCATATTATGTATATACTCAAGAGCATCCACAACTTCTGCACTGTAAAACCGAGCTTCATCCTCTGATAGACGACCTTTCTGCCAAACACGAAAAGAATCATAATGCAACTACATTTTGAGCATATGTTTTTATCAATCTCTTAGATTTTGAATAGTAGTATCTTACTCGGGTGATTTGGTCAAAAAGTTCTCCACCTTCACAAGACTCAAGCGCCATATCTACATAAAACGAGAAGGACCAAGATCACTCACAATCACAAAGACTTGAATTAAACTTTAGGGGTCTACTGAAACAAATCAACTTGAATAGAAACAAAACCTACATAGTGATTGTGTATCTTGAAATGTAAAGAAGAGTTTGACAATGCCGGGATGTTCGAGTTGATCAAGAACAATCCTCTCTAATTTGACATACGCTGTTTTATTCTCTTTGGTGATAAACTTTTTATCCATTATCTTCAATGCATACACAGCTCCATTTTCTTTCTTCTTTGCCCTAACAACCTGATTCCATTATCAATCCATAAGCTAAATCCAGCTAAAGTAACTTCAGAGCTATGATATGAATCAACTAAAAAGGATCAATTTTGACAATACTAATGATTGTAAACTATTTCAATCCTGTAAATTGGATCCATTGCCAAAAAAGAATGGATTTTTCTAAGGAAAAATAAGAATGGATTGAAAAAAATGAAACCTTAGAATAAGAGCCAACACCATAGATCTTGCCGAGCTCAAAATCCTGGGATGTGAAATTTTCCTGAGGAGCTTTAAATGCAAAACTTTTGCTTCTAGAAATAGATTTTTCATCATTTGATGAATTCCCTTGAAGAACAAGCTTTGATTCAAAATCTTTCTCCATTGTCAGCATCTCCCAGTTTTTTTTCTATATTCCAACGACGAGACCCATTTAGAAGAATCTATACTGTTAATGTTGATGAAGCTTTTAGCTATTTTGTTCAGGTGCTGACTTCTGATCTCGAAATCTCAACTGAACGAAAAATAATAGAGAGAAATGTGGGTAATTCGATGGAGGAGAGATGATGATGATGAAGAAAAATCGGAGGAATCTGACACTTTCTTCATCTTCTTCCAAAAACACTGATTTTAAATAAAATAATAATACTAATATATACTTAGTAAGAAAAATCATTTTTATGCTGAAATTTATGAGATTTTCGAAAAACCCAAATTGTATTTCCTTCAAATTTTCCTATTGGGTATATATATAAGATGATACTATTCTGTTTTATATTATATATAAAATAACTAAAGTTTTTTTTGTGTTTCAAATTATAAAATATTTGCATTGCAATTTTTATGATTAATTTTGTTTATATATTAAATCATAAATAAAACTACTTAAAAAGAAAGTTATTAATATGTACATTTTTTGCAAAACATTTATAAAATGAAACCGAGAAGTATTCATAAATACACATTACATTGCTCTTCATCTGTCTAGATACAAAACTGTAATATCAAAACAATTCCTACAAAATTGCAAAATAAGGAGAAAGAGCCAATCACTTAGTTTTTTCTAGCAAACCTTTTCAAACTCGAGGGTAGCTCAGCAGCAGCATCTTCACCAACTCTTCTTTTCTTAAACGAAGTGTTGTTATGCTCTTGCTCCGGGAACGTTCGTTTTGCATTCTCCACCATCTCTTTCTTCTTCTTGGTCCTTTTGCTTGGTTTATTCCTCCCTTTCGTCTTCTTCTTCAGCTCTATGCCTTTTGCTGCTTCTATAGCTACCTCTTTCTCAGCTTCTATCTCTCTTCTTGATGCCTTCTCTTTCCTTCTCGCCGGTCTCATTGCACCAATTTTAGAAGGATCAAGCATGATTGTCTCTGGTGGAAGTTTATCAAGAAGTAAATGGACTTCCTTCTCTCGTCTCTGTTTCGATGTTTCAAATGGATTAGCCACCCAAGAATCGAAATTGGGTTCTCCAGATCCTGGAATTAGAATACTAGACCAACCCATCGAGTGACCAATCCCGAGAACATCCTCATATGGTCTGAACATGACCTTCTCCATTTGATAACCTTTCACCATTGAGTGGTTCATGTATCTACTATAGTTATGAGAAGAACCACCACTTGAATCTCCTAAAACCTGAACAAATGATCCAGTTCCAGCTGCTAGCAAACCCTTCTGACTGAAACTCAGTGTTCTGGCATGAAAACTGTGAATCGTCTGAATTGCCTCAAATTTACGTAAATCCCAGATCTTGATCTTGCGCTCTTTACCCGATGTAGCCATGAGATGACCATTTGGATGAAACGCCACAGATGAGACTGGTCCAGGGTGACACTGCATCTGAACTAGAGGTGCTTGGCTAGTGGGTTTCCACATTGTGACTGTTCCACCAGAATGTCCCAAGGCAACAACACCATTGTAAGGATTCACTTCCATTACATCTGTTCGGCCTTTACCTGTTCGGATACTAGCAACCATTTCTCCATAGGTTACATCTTGATAATGTAGCTGCCCAGATTTGTTTACTGATGCAAGCAGGAAATGGTTCTTTAAGAACCGAAGTCTGGCCACTGGACCACGTTCCTGGGATAAACAAAATTTCAATAACCAACAACACTAGGCATAGGTTTCCGAAAAGCATAAACCTCACCTTCAAACAATGCAGCTCAGTTCCATCTTTACCATAAATATAAGCATACCTGTTAATATTCGACAGGTCAACATATTAGACCAAGCGCACAAAAAGTATACAGAAGGTGATGTTATAAGCAGTGGAAATACATACTTCTTCTGGGCTGCAGCAAAGAATTGCTCATTGTGCAGGAATGCAACATCACGCACTGTTTCTCTTACCTACAGATATCAACACTTTCTATTGAGAACCAAATCAAATTTTACTAATCCCAAAGTTTAATATAAAATAGAAAATCAGACCTGAATCTCTTTAGTTAAGCTCATATTCATCATGTCTATAAGAGCAAGGTGGCCTTTGCGACCACCAGCTAGCATATGCCGACCACTTGCAGTAAAATCAAGTTTGTAAGGGCCAAGATCTACANCCATTTGGATGAAACGCCACAGATGAGACTGGTCCAGGGTGACACTGCATCTGAACTAGAGGTGCTTGGCTAGTGGGTTTCCACATTGTGACTGTTCCACCAGAATGTCCCAAGGCAACAACACCATTGTAAGGATTCACTTCCATTACATCTGTTCGGCCTTTACCTGTTCGGATACTAGCAACCATTTCTCCATAGGTTACATCTTGATAATGTAGCTGCCCAGATTTGTTTACTGATGCAAGCAGGAAATGGTTCTTTAAGAACCGAAGTCTGGCCACTGGACCACGTTCCTGGGATAAACAAAATTTCAATAACCAACAACACTAGGCATAGGTTTCCGAAAAGCATAAACCTCACCTTCAAACAATGCAGCTCAGTTCCATCTTTACCATAAATATAAGCATACCTGTTAATATTCGACAGGTCAACATATTAGACCAAGCGCACAAAAAGTATACAGAAGGTGATGTTATAAGCAGTGGAAATACATACTTCTTCTGGGCTGCAGCAAAGAATTGCTCATTGTGCAGGAATGCAACATCACGCACTGTTTCTCTTACCTACAGATATCAACACTTTCTATTGAGAACCAAATCAAATTTTACTAATCCCAAAGTTTAATATAAAATAGAAAATCAGACCTGAATCTCTTTAGTTAAGCTCATATTCATCATGTCTATAAGAGCAAGGTGGCCTTTGCGACCACCAGCTAGCATATGCCGACCACTTGCAGTAAAATCAAGTTTGTAAGGGCCAAGATCTACATGAGTCCACAAGTGTCAGTAAAATGAAAAGAAGCAAACTTGCAAATGCAATAAGCTATTCATCACACAGACTAACCCAAAGACAAGATTTTACATATATAAGATATATGAATGTCCCTCTGAGAAGAAGCTATTGAGTATTTTACCTGGGAGCACAATGTCATATTGGTTTCTTGAGCTTAATATATCTACATCATTGGCAATATCTGTCTGTTTGATTCGCCATGTCTTCTCTAGACCATCAGTCTCCAAGTAGCCTGCCTCAGCGGGTAAGAGCCACTACACACACAAAAAAAAACCACATCACAAGACAATAATTTAGAATTCAAAACAGATTGAACTATCAAGAACAGAAGAATTATTAAAAAAAAAAATACACAAGAAAAGGTGTCAAACCGGACCACACAGAGCTGAATGAAAAAAGTAAATATACCTTCTCGATTTTAGCAGCTGCTTTAGCAGATTTGCCATACAAGTTTTCTCGTGAAGCAAGTTGAGTCTTAAGTTTCTTATCTTTCAATGTCTGCAAAACACAAACAAAACACTCAACTACAACATTTTCAAAACCAAAAAGCTACTATCATCAAAGCTATATAAATATATACCTCAAGATTAGCACCTCCTCCTCTAAGATATTTCTTAACTTTAATCTCCAACTCAACATCATTCTCCTGCATACATAAATTTAAAGCAAAGTCGGATACACACAAACAATGAAGTGTTAGATTACAAACCCAATACCTGCTCAACAGGAGGCAAGACCTTCTCCATTAGATTTGTATCATCTGAGATGACCTCCATCTTTATCCTCACAAATTAAATCCTTTGAATTTGAAAATCCAGAAGAATTAATCCACTCAAACCACTGAGAAAATTGACATAAATAGATCCCCACTAATTCCGATTAAACTCTAGACTCAATCTAGGTTTCACAATACAACAACATGAACAGAACCTTATGAAAGACTAAAAAACCTTATTTTTTGGAAACGAAACCACACTAAGAGGCTAAATCGAATAAGCTTTACCTGAAAGGAGCGAGCTTTAGATTAGAGAACGCGGCGCGTAAATTATTAGGGTTTAGAAAAAATTTGAGTTAACGCAGACCAAATTGATATTATACATACGCTTTTTAATAACGATTTTTAATATTTTTATGAAAATACTATAGTAAAAATTCTTTTGACTTTGTCTTATTTATGTATACAACCAAGTAGTTCTGGCTGAAATTGAATTTGAAGTTTTGTTGTATGAATGTTTGATTCTAGGATTTGATTTGTTACTTGGACCTAAGATGTTTCCTTTCGAGTCGGACCATTCTTAAGTTATATTCTTTTTGTCTGAAAATCTAGTTGATAATACAAGTTGAAATGACAATTATATCCTCAAACCAGAACCAGACCGCTAGTAAAATAACTGTTTTATCCAAAGAAGTTAACAACATTCTTGAGACAAGTTCAAGATAATTTATGTCTTAAAACACTAGATGATATTATATATAACAATGGAGCAAGCTGAAAATGTTCTCAACTGATGCAGAAACTTAAAAAAGGAAGAAGATAAAACACACTCGGCTCCGAGGCTAACGATAAGACGCCGTTTTATACTAATGTTACAACAGAGATTCACTCAGGTTCACAATCCTTCTGAAGAAGCTAAATAGATGGCTACGGTATTAGGGGGAGTTCAAAGCTAATATGCAATAACAAGAAGTAATGGAGAGATGATTTTTTATAGAGCCTTTATTGTCCATTGGTGTTATTCTTCTTAAGTTCCTCATTCTCTTGACGCAATGCATCAATCCTTGACTGGAGAATACTGATCATAGCCTCTGCACTCATCATTTCAAGCTTGAAAGTTTCTTTCTCAACAGACATCTGATGAATCTCCTTGCGGAGATCTTTTACCACCTCCTCTTCAGGAGATGGAAGTTGAGTAGGAGGAGAAGCTTCTTTGTGAGGACGAAGTATTTGCTGTGGGGTTTCTTTTTTGTCAGAGATACCCATGAGTGAGAACTCTAGCAATGCTGAGATGGCAGTGTTGGTGGCTGCAGCAGATGATGAGATTAAGGTTGTTGTGTTGTCGACGGTTGTTGTTGTGGAGGAACAATGATCTTGTGTGTTCCTGCTTGAGTTGTTGTTGGATTCATTATGACGTCTACGTTTGTATTGGAGGAGAGGTAATGGAGCTTCTTTGTTGAGAACACATAAAGGAGGAGGACGTTCATCTTCCTCTGCGTGCTCGCGCTTGAATGCTTCCTGGTCTTCATTGTACTTACTGTTGTTGTTATTCTTCTGCAGACTACGGACATTTTCATGATGATTCTGTTGGTTAGATTCGATGTCCATTGGAGTAGCATCTTTTGGTGTCTCATTGATGTTAATGAGATCCTTGCTTGCTGACTGGGTTTCCTACAACATATTACAAGTTATATGAACACCTGAAGATGCACATAAACTATCTGAAACCAAATGCTTCGATCAAGTTTGCAGATGCAGATCAAACTTAAATTTCACTAAAACACAAGTCATTCTCCTACTGATCATCACTCACTTATTAATTAAGTGAATTCATATGATGCAAAGTGACAAGTACTAGTATAATGAGGATGCTAAGGTGAAATGATCTTGTAATCAGCATGATTGAGAATAAAGACCAAAACAACAAAAAGGACCACAGAAAACTAGATATCTTGTGAATCAAGAGAGGTGAGTCATCAGATAAATCTTTAAGGTTGAGTTCTACACAAGTTGGTTACAGACTCGATGGACTAGTCCTTTAGGCTATAGTCTAGTTCGGCTAACTGAAATAGTACTTAGAGAAGCTTCACTTCAGCACAGAGTTTTTGCATACAAGAAATATGATATCTTGTGAAACAAGAGATGATGCATCAAGTAAAGTTGGATATTTTCATGTAGTAACATTAACATAGTAGATTGGTTCACAAATAAACTAGTCCAGTTCAAATAAACTCAATCAGCCCACTGGAACACTACTTGAAGAGAGGAATTCAACACTTTTTTGCATATAAGAGCCACTGAAATGAAACTAATAAGGTTTTGGGTTATGAAGCCTGATTATGAAGAAAGCACAAACCTGGTCCATCTGGTTGTTTCCATTGGTTAGTTGTAACGGCTCAACCCTGACCCTAACATCTACTCCTGGAATCAGAGCTCCTACATCATCAGCCCATTCCTCTTCAATGAAAGGTGCATATCTGTTCCCACTTGGTGGCCCGATGTTATTCTTGTGGAACACTCTGCACAAGACATACGCATCCTGCTGCACCCAAACAAAGAAATGAGATAAGTTAAAATCTGAAAAATATCAGATAAACCCAATTTGAAAGTTAACTCTTTTAGACAATACAATACCAGCAAGTTTCCGTTTTTCTCGATTTCATCTTCCACAAGTCGATACTCATGCATAACCCAATTAGTCCGGAGCCCATCTGGGGCACGCCCACTGTGAAAAACAAGCGTCTTTTTCATACCGAGTAACTGAATATCACGGCGGATTTCTCTGTCTTTTCCAGTAGCTTTCCAATACCCTTTGTTAGTTGCTCGATTCATTCTAGCACCATTTCCATACTTCTTATCTAACGCGCTATAGAAGTACCATTCTTGGTCCCTTGTTTTCAACCTCGAAAACACTAAACACACACAACAATCACAGAAGAAATTACTTAAACCAACCTTAACTTCAAAACTTCATTACCTGAAACACAAGCCTAGAACACAAGTTAGCATGAAATTCTTATAGCCTAAACAAAGTAAAACGTAACAAAGAATCTGCAAGAAATGAAATCGGAGCCCATAAAGCTAAAACATTTCTCCAGAATTGAGTTAGAAGACACAAAAAGTAGCTAAGGCAACAAAAAAATCCCAAATCAGAAGGCAACAATTCACAAGTCTCACAGCAAAACCTAAAATTGGAGAGATACTTAGAAACGAAGAAAGGGGTAAACGCAAACGAACCAGCTAAATCCCAGGGCTCATGCTTGTAAATATCGACCTCCCCAATCGCATCGAAACGAACGGGTTTACCCAGAACCTTCCGCTTCAAGTAATAGCTCACGAGTTCTTCATCAGTCGGATGAAATCGAAAGCCAGGAGCAAGCGACGTCGCAGAAGCAGCAGTACCCGGAGTAGTGGGCGAAGACAAAGCAGTCACAGATTCACGACCCATTAAGTGAAAATAGATACCGTACTTGTTTCTCAATTACCCTTTCCCAAACCTTACAAGAAGAAGACCCAAAAAAATATAAGTTGGCAAATGAGTTTTTGATTTGACGGACAAGAAATGAAAGAGATATACTAAGTATAAAGATTTAAGATAACTTCAATTGCAAGAAATTTCTTTCTTTTTAGGCGTTCTTAGACGGCTAGAAACAAGTGTGTTTTGGATTTGCGATTCCAATTTTGATTTTCCATTTCTATTTCTTTTTTTCTAGTTTTAGTGTGTTGCAGTAATAAACACTACAAAATGTTATTACTCTTTTTTGCTTTGTAGATAAAACTAAAGAAAACAATCGTGGTCTTATGGATAAGTAAGTAATTTTTTCCCAACTGTAATAAAAATATAAAATTTTAACATTACCTATCAAAAAGTACAATCATTCAAAAATGGTCACACAAAATCTCATGATAATCAATAAATTCTTACAAGTTAAAAACTGACAGATTCCATATAATAGGACGATATAGTTCAAAATAAAGTTTTGTAACATTTACTAAGTTCCATCGATACCAAGATACTAAACTATTTCGAAAAATACTTTCAAATATGATATAAATCTATAATGAATATTTGTACGAACACAATATCATTATAATGAACAATTTTTGTTTGCAATACTTGTTACTATACTAAACTACGTCCTATAAAAGTCAGAAACCCTTAACCAATGAAAACTATTTCCATTTTTTTTAACGTGTTTTCTAATTGAAAAAATATTTTCTTTCAATAATATAGTGTTTCCATAGATTTTTGTGATATAAATGCAACATCGGAAACTCATTTTATAGCATTTTAAATATTTTATCTCAATATTTTTAATAAGAAAAACGAATAATATTTAAATGTTGTTTACGGATGAAAAATAATAGGGTTGTAGTTGTTTATTGTATTGAACTGTGTTTAAAAAAAAGAGTAAAATATATAAATTTATTTGAAAATGGATTCCAGGCTTAAAAAATCGTACCAAACTTTTTTTTTTAATAATTGCAAATTACGTGTAATGTAAGCTTTCTAACTTGGTTGACGCAACCACATTCGTAATATGCAACGCTACCCAAATTATTCAATGACTACTATACCCTCAGTCCTTACAACTGACAAAGCAGATTTCTTCCCAGCTATCATGGAGACATAACATTAAGCAAGACAGTGATTCTTGTCTGGAAGACCAGTTGACAGTTCCAAATTCAGATAAAGATTATGCCCATAAACCTGACGATTATATAAGGGTTTGATCCAAGAACTTCCTTTCATAGAGATTGAACATTACTTGACAGAAGATATATAATATCTAATATATGACAATGGAGCACCATGAAAATGTTCCCAAAATATGCAAAAACATGAAATAGAAAAGTATAAATAAAAAGACCCGGTTGGGTGGCTACGATCTGTTTTAACCTAATTTTACAACAGAGACGGGTTCTGATCCGTTTGAAAAAGCTACATCCATAGCTCATACTATTAGGGAGATTACAGCTAAAGACTAAAGTACAAAGAAGAAGATGAAACCTGAAGAGATGGTGAGGTGCTTAAAAAGCATCTATTGTCCATTGGTGTTGTGCTTCTTAAGTTCCTCATTCTCTTGACGCAGAGTATCAATTCTTGACTGGAGGATACTGATCATTGCCTCTGCACTCATCATTTCAAGCTTGAAAGTTTCTCTTTCAACAGACATCTGGTGAATCTCATTGCGGAGATCGTTAACCATCTCTTGAGGAGATGCAAGTTGAGTAGGAGGAGAAGCTTCTTTGTGAGGACATAGCTGTTTTTGCTGGTTTTCTTTCTTGTCGGAGATGCCCATGAGTGAGAACTCAAGCAATGCAGAGATAGCAGTGTCAGTGGCAGCTGCAGATGATGAGATTAAGGTTGTTGTGTTGTCGACGGTTGTTGTTGTGGATGAACAATGGTCCTGTGTGTTCCTGCTTGAGTTGTTGTTGGACTCGTTATGGCGTCTACGTTTGTATTGGATGAGAGGTAATGGAGGTTCTTTGTTGAGAACAGATAAAGGAGGAGGGCGCTCATCTTCTTCTGTGTGCTCGCGTTTGAGAGCTTCCTTTTCTTCATCATAATTATTATTGTTGTTATTCTCATGATGATTCCGTTGATAAGGTTCAACATCCATTGTAGTAGTCTCTCTTGGCAGCTCGTTGATGTTAATGAGATTCTTGCTTGCTGACTGCATTTCCAACAACAAATCACAAGTTATGTGAATCTCAGAAGACACACAAAAAACATCTGAACCAGAGTGCCTTGATCGAATAGGCAAATGAAGTTTGGTAGCAAACTTAACGGAATAGTCAAATTCAAGTAACATAGCTCACTTAAGACACACCAGTTAGAGAAGCTTCACTTCAACAAAGAGATTTTGCATACAAGAATCTTGTAGATCAAGAGAAATGAATCACTTGGGTTATGAAAAAAGCACAAACCTGGTCCATCTGGTTGTTTCCATTGGTTAGTTGTAACGGCTCAACACTGACCCTAACATCTACTCCTGGAATCAAAGCTTCTCCATCATCAGCCCATTCTTCTTCCATGAAGGGAGCATATCTGTTCCCACTTGGTGGCCCAATGTTATTCTTGTGGAACACTCTGCACAAGACATATGCATCCTGCTGCACCCAAACAAAGAAATGAGATAAGTTAATCCATTTATCAGATAAAGCCAAATTGAAAGTTAACTCTTTTAGACAATACAATACCAGCAAGTTTCCGTTTTTTTCGATTTCATATTCCACAAGGCGATACTCGTGCATGACCCAATTAGTCCGGAGCCCGTCTGGGGCACGCCCACTGTGGAAAACAAGTGTCTTTTTCATACCGAGCAAGTGAATATCACGGCGGATTTCTCTGTCTTTACCAGTAGCTTTCCAATACCCTTTGTTAGTTGCTCTGTTCATTCTAGCACCGTTCCCATACTTCTTATCTAACGCACTGAAGAAGTACCATTCTTGGTCTCGAGTTTTCAACCTCGAAAACACTGAAACACACAACAATCACAGAATAACACTTCATATAGCTAAACACACAACAAGTTTCATTTCCTGAAACACAAGTAAACAAAACTGAAGCACAAATGACATAAAATTCTTAAAGGTATCTATAAAAACTAGAATTTTACCGAATTAATAAGTCGATTGGATGTAACTTTTCAGAGTGTAATATAGCAAAAGGTAACGACAAAGAATCTGAGATAAAATATTCCATGAAATTGAAATCAGAGAAGCTAAAGAACCTGCTAAATCCCAGGGCTCGTGTTTGTAGATATCGACTTCCCCAATCGCATCGAAACGTACAGGTTTACCCAAAACCTTCCGCTTCAAGTAATAGCTGACGAGTTCCTCATCAGTAGGATGAAATCTAAAGCCAGGAGCAAGCGCCGTCGCCGCCACAGCAGTACCCGGCGTAGTCGCCGAGGGAGGAGACGATACTACAGCCAGAGATTCGCGACCCATTAAACAAAAGCAGTACTTTGTTCTCCGATTGGCAAATGTTTATTTTCTTTTAATTTAAGGGAGAAGAAACGAAATAGCGAAGCCCAAGTAACTTCAATTGCAAGAAATTTATTTTCTTTTCTAATTTTTAAGATTTTGTTATTCACATTCTTATTTTCATTTCCGTTTCCATTTTATTTGTCGTTTATGTAATAAAATAAAGGAAACACTCTCATAGTGTGGTCTGAAAAGTAAGTAATTTTTTTTTCTTGTCTCACAAAAATATGTATAGTTGACCAAAAGAGGTTCAGATTATGTTGTAGATATAAAAGGATTAAAATGATTTATGACAGCAATATTGATTATAAAATAAATAAAAGGGTTAATCAATATTGATAAAACTGGATATTTTCATTTTCTTTATACGAACTGGAAATGGAAAGAGAGAACTGTATTGGACTTGCTGATGATGATGATGATTCGTGTGGACCAAGTCTCCTTCCTCCTTTAGCTTGCCTTATTGGTAAAGTATCCTTCTGCAAGCAAACGTATCTGTCACTCTTTTTCTTATTTCACTTTCTATTGTCATTCAACTTTTATTTTTTGGAATAACAAAAAAATATTCTCATATAAATTACATATACTACAGCTTGGAAAAAGTAAAAGTAAAATTTATTATTAGGTTGTCAGCTAACTGACACCATTGTCCCAGAGAAAAGGACAAAATGCTAAAATATCAACACAACTTTTTGAAGGCTCGTGTGTCGGTTCTGGGCCAAATTTCTTATGGGCTTAAAATATAAAAGCCCACAAATTATTTGTAACGGGTGAACTGAAGTAGTGACTGAGGTGAGATATATTATAGTGTTGCATTTTGATTCCTTTTGACCTACATTTTTAATGTCAACATGAACAAGTATTCTCTTTGAAATGCAAATTTATCAAAAAGAGTCAGACCCGTCACGCCCTTTCCATGACCTTTTTTTCTTCTTTTGTTTCTTCTTAAAAGGGTTTGAACTTTTTTTTCTCGAGAAAGTACATTCTTCAACTAAAAGTATATACATGACCGTGACCTAAGTTTATAAAAACATTTTAGAATGTGAGTAAACAAATTTCTGTTAATTTGTGAGATTATAAAAACAATTCGTATAAAACAAAGAATGTGGTATTTTGAGACATTCATACAAAAAATGTCAAAGGATATTAAATAATAAAAAAATTTGTAACAAACTAAGAATAAAGCTGTTGACCAAAAGGAAAAACGAATAATAAAGCTGTTATTAAGAGAGGATGAATATGCATATGATGATATTTGTTATTATTGTGAAACCAAAGATTTAACATTTACTTGGATGTAATTACATAGCATCTGCATACATAGACAAATACAAAAGAAAAATCATGTGGTTAATGGGAGTATTTGTATAATATATAGTTTTTTGTTTGGAAGGAAATTAACGGGGAAAAAAACTTAAAAAATAAAAGAGAAGAATCTTGCAAGTATTGTACAAGCAAGGAATCAATAATGTTCTTTACAAAATGATTCATCAATTTCTGAGTAAATTTAAAAATTAATTAAATGAATATTGGTTTCAGTAATGGCAATCCACCAATGTAGGAGCAGAAGACAAGACAAGAGACTTTTGTTCTGCTCTTTGTTTCTTCTGTTGTGTTTGTTCGTGTTCTTGCTTTGAAGCAAAGCTTAATCCGTTGACCCGATTCTCATCTTCCGGGGCAGGTAGATTCAGATCTAAATCTAACGACACAACCGCGCTTCTCGCTCTCTTAACCGGAGTCGGTACCGGATAAACCGGGCTGTCCGACATCTGATCAAATGACATAGACGACAATGACAAAGTCGTGTTTGCAGTAGCCGCAGNTTTGCATTGGTAAACATAATAACCAGCTCGTCCTCCAGCGCCGTTCGTTATGGTCCCGTTCAATGAAGATGTCTCTAGAAACCTTCTGCTGCTAGATCTATAAGCGTTATTGTTGTTACCGGGTTCTTGGTAACTTATCATGAGCTGTCTTGTTTGTTGTTGCAGATGGTTACGGTTATGGTGGGAAAGAGAATGACCTTGGGCGAGGAGGATCAAACAATTAGCCATATCTTGATCTTCCTCGTCAACCACAGCCTTTAATATGACATTGTTCTTGGAAGATGTAGACGCAGAAGATGAAGATAACTCACCATTGATCAAAACATTGTTGATGATCTCGTCATTCAGAGTACTCTTCTCCTTGGAAACAAGACTAATATACTCATCTTCACCATCTGGACCTTCTTGCGAAGACACAGGAGGAACGATAGAGAAAGGGATCGGAGACAGTGTACGCTGCCGTTTAGTCCGCTTCCCTTTAGCGATCAAGAATTGCTCCTTAGCGGCTGTTACCGCCTCTGCCACTGCTTCCATTGGCTATAAAGAAAGATTCAAATAAGAATTGATCAATAGGTAAAGATGAATAAGAGAGAACTGAAGATGGAGATGAGCTTTAAGGATTACATTACATATATATAAATATGTATGTGTGTGGATTAAAAAAGAAGCATACAGAAATAGAGAGTGATTTAGGGAGAGGAGTCAAAGAGAGACAACACATTCTTAAGTGTGTGGAATATGTTGGACTTGTCTTTTTACAGCCTCTTAAATTTTAGTACTTCTGTTATTGTCTCTATTACAATTTTTCCTAACTTGGCACAACACACAAGAGACAAGAGAGAGAGACAAACATAACAAAAAATGTTTAAATTTAGACAATTACTTGAGTAATGTATGTTTTTGTCTCTTCATTATCCTTTTCTTTTACTCTGTATAACAATTTATTCTTGGATTAGTTCTATTGTAAGAAGCTAATTATAATATATCAAAAATCAAATAAAAGTAATCTAGATTTAACCATTTGTAAAATCAACAGATTCAATTTTATAAAATAGTTTAGAAAGCTAAACCGACAAAACCTACAAATGTTAGTATCATAATTATAAAAATTAATTTTACTGGCTAAACAATTCCGTATTAATGCGTAAAATAAAGGATAAATTTTTCTATCAAATTTTTTTATTTTGTAATTAACATTAACTTGACATTATTGTGAATGATAAACCAAAATAAACCCGCTATTTTTATTCTTCAAAAAATATTTCATGTAACAGTTGTAAATTATTAAAACTAGTTCGAATCTTGTTATGTAATCTGCCTCTACCATCGTTGAGAAAATAATAATGATTTAAAATAAAAGTAAAGAAATAGAAGAGGTTAGTTTAGGTGAAGAAATGTGTAAATTAATGAGAGTGCAAGCCTGGCTTCTCACGGAATCTACGGCTCTCTTTCTACCATTACTCCACTCCATCTTCTTTATTTTTTATACATTTTCGTCAGATTTCTACGTATACACATCTTTGTAGCTAGATGATGATTACATTTTCAACAATTATGCATGTTCGAATGTATTATCAACTATACTGATGTTTGAAAGTATGCTACGATTTAAGATACATGCACATTCGAAAAGTATAATAATATATATAGTTAACACATGTTGGCGTGTATGTATTATGAAGTATATGCTTAGTTCATGGTTGCATGATGTGAAGAGCACCCACTTCACGTAAAGAATATTACTAAGTAACAAAATCAACAAGTGCAGCTCATCGTATCTCCAAAACGTTTCAGATTATATATCAATATAATTATATTGATATCTATATTACTATATACATTTAGTTACATTTTACAGATTAATTTACTTTAACTAGGATGAATAATTTGTGTTAGCAATTGATGCTCGAATATTTGAGTAAATTCATCAGTATATTTTTATTTTGGTTGATTATGTTGCCTTCTGAAATGTCTAAAAAAAGGAAAAAATAATACAGACATATGTATGCATAAGATTAGGCCATTATCATACTTTTTTGATGAAATAAATCTGTGGATATAGGAGATTATTGATAACTGAATTAATTTTAAATAAAGTCTACTCTCCATTGGTGAAGTGGCTAATAATTAGCATAAAATTGTGGAAGCAGCCTTGGCCTAGTGGTTAAGGATCTATGGCTTCTACACCTGGTCTGGGGTTCGATTCTCAGAAGTTACAAAAAGTTTTCAATGAATTTCAGACTGTTAGCCATTAAACATGTCAAAACTAATCACTAACATTTGTAAGAAAACAAAAAAAAGACAATTCTTTATAGATAACATTTTGGGAAATAATTTTTACAGTCGTGATTATATATTCTACACATTATATATGTTTACTAGTGGAAATTAAGTAGCATTTTTTACTGATTTCCATGTAGATATTTTCTTAACAAGTCAAAAATTAACTTATAGTAATATTTAAACTGTATTAAGGCTTTAAATTTTTTGTATCCCTGCGTTATGATGTAGATACATAAATTAAAACTCCATTGCTAGAACTATATTTAGATATCGAAGATGTATCACAAAAAAGTGTCATGAGAAAAGATAATGGAAGAGTTAAGGAGGACAAGTCATTGTACATAAGTGAGTTATAGAAGAAGACTAAGCTTTTAATTATTAGTTAATTGATTCTTCTTGATCTTGTGTCTGCTTTGATCGTCACACATTTTTTACATACATAAATTAAAAAGAAATACACTAAAATTAAAGATAAGGGAAAAAAGGTAAACAAAAAATTTCAATATCCCAAATGCAAACTGACAATATATTTTCAAGAAAAAAAAAACACAATTTCATAAAAAAAACACTAATATGCTGCATTTAGTTTATATTCACAAACCTATATCTAAAAGCTGCAAAATGTTATATATTTGAAGATTGTAGTATTTACAAGTGTTCGAATAATAGGTTTGGTTGATAATGACATAAAACTTAATTAACAATCAGTATATATTAAGATTTAATGTCAATATTATATACATAGCTAAATATTAGCTAGGTCTAGATTTCTCACATCTTCACTAGAATCAAAGAGAATATACATTACAACAAGTAGTGGGATAAAAATATAGAGGATGAGTTGAGACTCACAATTGATATAATTAAATCCCAAATTTAAAATAGACAATCCCAGCTATACCTGAATTTAAAGTCTCATTGTTGAAAGATTGATAAACACCATCGGTCCTCACCGATCATCTAACCCAGTTGGATCTCCTAGGATACACCTTAGGCCTTAGCATTATAGGTAACGATAACCAAATATTTGTTTTATCCAAAAGTCTTTTTTGCCGTCTTAGGTTGTCATAGATGAACACCGAGACTCATACTCCTACGTCCCCATGTTCATTAAGCAAAATACGATTATTAATACTATGCTTCTTTCCGGTCATGGGACCGACTCACTCAAGCATCATCCATCATATCTCTAGGATTCACTACCAACTCCGTTACATCGTCAATCCTCCCAAACCCTTTGGTACATGTATTGTCTCTTGTTGAAGCTGTGTCTTTTGATATTAGTTGGCCTATAATAGATTCATGGTGTCAACCGAGGTGCTTCGTGGGTTTAGATAGGTTGCTTAGAATGATTTCGCTAGTTGGTATACGCTGCATTGCGTTCGCTACCGTTAGAAACCGGTTTAGCACTAAAACTTTACCTTCTTGTAAGATCGGTTATAGGCAAGTTATAGATAGCATGTTTGCTAAGAGTTTAGTTCTCACAATTAGCCTTGGTATCTCAATACTTGATCTTGTGGGTGTCATAGTACAGTCTCGAAGCTTTTTCGCTAGGCGTACCATGGAAGTAGCCCTTGGAGACATCTTGATGTCTCCTAAACACTGTTATTTCAGCCCATATTCCCTACCTCATGGGTGTGGATCNCACTGTTATTTCAGCCCATATTCCCTACCTCATGGGTGTGGATCCGTGGCTCAAGACATATCGGTTTTGCAAGGACTGTCCTCCCAACTCTGTCTCTCCC
Source organism: Leavenworthia alabamica (assembly GCA_000411055.1). Taxonomy (NCBI): domain Eukaryota; kingdom Viridiplantae; phylum Streptophyta; class Magnoliopsida; order Brassicales; family Brassicaceae; genus Leavenworthia; species Leavenworthia alabamica. The sequence goes on from KE156530.1 coordinate 163,764, forward strand.
GTGCATGTGGTGCAGCCTTTGTAACCTCAGTGGTTCATGAAGATATCGTCTTCTTTCTAGCTTCAGAAAGTTTGACATTGGGAGCATTTGAAGCTTTTGAGATACAATTGGATTGTGGAAACATGTGGGAATCCCAATTCTATTGTAATTCTCACTCTATCTTAGGTTTTATGCCGTTTACTATATTATGTAGTTTGCTATTTTTATGTAGTTGTATTTTCTCCTGTAACTGAGGTTGATCTTTGGAGATTAATATAAATGTTTGAAAAAAAAAAGAAAAAATACTACTACACGAAATATATATATATTTTTTTTTTTTTTGTTCTTGATGGAATATTTTGAAGTATTTATATATGTTTTTACTAGATATTTATTAAACGGATGTGTGTAAAAAGTCTTTTTTTTTTTAATGAATAAAAGGATTTTACATTTGTTACTATTGTATAATCCGTTCATCGTCTGTTTAGGCTGAGGAAATGAATAAAGCTTACGGGCTATTTTATTTTTCTGATTTTTTTCCTTTAAATTTTGAGATTTTTTTCTTTTTGTTAAAATATACTAAATTCAAATATCTCATATATTATACTCCAAATGACATTAGTAATTATTCATTATACCCAGATACAAGATTCTTAAACAAAAATAAAAAAAATATAATTATTTACTAGATTATAATCCACGCGTTTTGCCGCGTAGAAAAATATATGAAACAGGATTATAATATATTTTTTATATATTTTATATTAATTATTGATTATATGTAGATATGATTTTATAAACCCAAATCAAAAGAAAACATAGTTATTTTATATAATCTGTATATATTATTTATTCAAACAACTACATATGATATACTTTTTAGGTTCATAAACATTAATGTTAATCTTTAATCCAACTATAAGCAATCTTCTCTGGTTTACCATTTTTTGATATGAAAATACCATCATCTCTTGCATCCCAATTATACAAAGCTCCACATCTAAAAAGGGCAGCTCCTTCATATGCTAAAAACTTTTGATAATACTCAAATCGAGCTCCCTTCGACAACTCACATCTAAATTCCGTTGTGAATATGATATTATCATGAAAGCTAAAATTATATGATGGACCTTGAAATTTCAGAAAATGATCACCTAAATCATCATCTCTTGATTTGCAATGGACTTTGAGAGTACTATGACTTTGATAAAGGTTGTTTTGAAAAGCTACTGTGTTTTTACGACATTTAATTGATTCATTCAAACCAAAAGATAAAACAAATATAAAAAGCAAAATAGTAAATACAAGATTCATTACTTTTGAGAAGATGGTGAAATACTTATGAGTTTATTATTAATTGTATTTGTATGTGTATGTATTTATAGATTTCATAGGTATATGTCAAATAGTCAAAGTATATCTCCAACAGTCAACAATGATTAATACTTTTAACGTATGGTATCCACGTTCAATATTCATATTTTTTTATTCTAAAAGTTAATAAAATTACTAAATTTTTAGTCAGATTATAGTAAAAAATCTTATCTTTTTATTTTGAATGAAATATATTTTTAATTATTTAAGAGTTTACTTAAATTTCTAATTGTTTGGAGTTTAATAATTCAGACTGAGTTAGTTAATGAGTAATTCTCTCTAATAACATCAAATATGTACTTTACTGGACAAAATTATATTGATTTTTTATTTGGACACGAATACTATTTTTATTAACAATATATTTTTATTAAAAATTATAACTTTTTAATAAAAAGTATATATTTTATTTAATGTTTAATGTTTGGGTTTAATATTTATTATTTAGGGGTTAGAGTTTAGTATTTATAGTTAGGGCTTAGTATTTAGTGTTTAGGTTTAGTATTTATTATTTAGGGTTTAAAATTTTGATTTAGAGATTATAACTTATTATTTAAAGCTAGGGCTTAATATATAGTGTTTGGGTTTAGTATATATTGTTTAGAATTAATATAATTTTCTTAAAATAAAATTTAATTTCTAACTAAATTAAATTATTAAGTGGTAATTTTATCTTAAACCAATTTTAGTGATATTTATGAAATATAAACTAAATTTAGTAGTATTTAACAGAATTGTCCTAAGTTAATTTTGTTTTTCATCTAATATATAAAAAATATTACAAGAAAACAGAAAAAAATTGATTAAAAAATATATGTTATATTATAAACCTTTTTCAATTATGATATATTATAAAACAAGATAATTATTTCGACATATAAACATTAAACAGTAGACAATAATGATGTCTACTTTTTATTTATATTAGGAAATAAAGATTTTAGAGGCCATAGAAACAACAACGTAGATGTTTTCTGAATATTAATTAAGTATAGCTTCAAATTACAAAGGTTGACCATGAAGCCACCTTTGAAACATGATATTACTCTCAACTGGTTTAGACTCTGTTGTGTGTGCTCCTCCCTATTATCAAACAAATTAATTAATTAAGAAACATAAAACTAACTGTAAACACAATAAAAAATATATAGGCTTGCTTTGATGGTAGCAAATGTCATCTTATTTGCATAAGTCCTTGTGTATCTGCCAAAAAAAATCAAATGAGCTCATATGACAATAACAAATGAAACTGTTGAAAAAACATCGGAAATACCCAGCGATTTGATCGGCTATCATCCATGGTCTCCAATCATCAATGATAGAATAATTAAGAGATCTAATCCAAGCTTGAGTTCCAAGGAAAGGCACAAACATGTCATGATCACCACTATTCATCACACATAAAAAAGCCTTAGAATCTTGTTTTACTTGTTCAAAATGAAGATAGTTAATAAACTCTGACCTGTAGATGAGAGAACGATAGCCATCAATGCTGTTATTCATATGGTATGGTACGCTGCTTATAATGTCTCTAGTGTAAGGCATGTCATCGTAACAACGAATCCATTCACCTATACTTCCCTGTATAATCATATATTTGACTTTGACACCAAAAAATAAACTTTTGTAATTATATAATATAACCTTATTGACATGAAGAGCTCT